>JAXCGZ010005841.1:80000-82500 GCA_037179515.1 Halocaridina rubra
CTCATTTGGATACCCATATTTTTCATAAAGTTTGACTGTTTAGGCCAAATGTTTATTGTTCTTTCTGCAAAATATATCATAATTTATCAGTTGGTAATAGTAAAGTGGAGTTGTTATTGGTGATAAATGTTTCTGGTCCGTAGCCTGAAACCTCTCCTAAAACTTCTGTAACTTAAGCTTTCCCCCTCTCATTCATTCCAAAGGTTCTATAGCTTGCTCTCCCACTTACAAAAAGCCACTCTCTTTGTTGCTCATTTTTCTGCCAACTCTTACGTAAACCTAACCCTTTCTCTGTTACCAGTGGTGTTCCATACTGCTCTGTTCTTTCACCTGCTCTGTTCCTTCTCATCATCAATGATCTTCTTCAGTCCTAATCTTCCTCTCTTATTCATTCCTTTGCCAATTATTTTGCCCTTCATTTTTTCGTCTGCCGTTTTTTCATAGCCTTCGTCTGCTACTCGTAATCAGTCTCGTATCACTCTTTCTTATACTCTCACTCTGATTTGCATTGTGTATCTAAGTGAGGCACCCAATATTCAGTTAAAGTTAAAGCCTCCAAGACACAATTTCTGGCTATCTCTTTATCATCTTCTCCTCCTGATTGCCCTATTGTCTTCGAAACTAACGAAATTTATCTAATAATTCTATTAATATATTAGGAATCACGATAGCCTCTAACTTGTCTTGGAGGAATCACATAATCCAAATTTCTAAATCTGCATCCAAAAAATTGGGGGCTTTGTTTCGTTTTTGTCATTACTTTTCCTCTTTACAGTTATTTTTAATCTATAAAGGCCTTATCTATTCCTGCTTCGAATACTGCTTGCACATCTTGAGTGTTTTTCATACACTTGTCTCCTTGATAAGCTTGAATCTAAGGCAGTCATACTCATTAATGACCCTGCTCTTACTTTTAATCTGGATTATCTTTCTCTTCACCATAAGGTATCACATCTATCTCTTTTCTATAGCTACCGTTTCCATTGCTGCCCTGATCAGTTGGTGAGTTGCATCCCGCCCCCACTGCTGAGGCCACTTAACACTCGCTAAGCGACCTCGTCTCACAGGCACTGTGTGGAGATTTGTAGCTCGCGTACTGGTCAGTGCAGCAACTTCTTCTGCACATCTACTTCCAGTCTCTGAAATACTCTTCCCCCTTCTGTCTTTCCTAATTCTTATAACCCATCTTCCTTCAAAAAAGGGATTTATCATCATCTCAGGTCCTAATTCTGCCATATCTCTAGATCCTCAGTACTTCGACTATTCTTTGAGCCTGTCCTTTACATATTGTGTATCATTACCTCATCTCTGCTTATCCTTAACCTTTTACTTTTTCTTCGTTATAATGTTTTCTTTGTGCTAGGGCCTTTATTGATAAAGGCAATTTTCTTGCCTGTCTCAGTGTCACAAAAAAAAAATTGTATAGGCTTTTTTTCTTTCTTTTGGTCCATGCAAATGTATACACACCTTGAGATAAGTGATTATTGTAATGGTGGTAGGCTCATATTTGCCATGAAATTTGTGTGGAAATTATAGGTTTTTTTTTTTTATAAGATGTGAATAATGTTTAGTAAATTTGTTTTATGATTAAATAGCAGATTATGTTGCAAGAGTATCTAGTTTTAACTGAAGGTGAGATATAGCAGATTTATATGTAAATTGACTATAATAATGATGCTTGGTTTATGCTTGTTGAATTTTGATTTTGCATGATTTCTCTTCCCATGAATTTATTCTGCAGGGATAACATTAGCTAGAAAAGCTATTGACTAGTTTTGGGGCCTAATTTCCATGGGTTATCACAGTGTCCATTTGTTCCTCCAGCCAAATCTTATCCTATTGGTTTTAGGTTAAATACCAAGAAATAGGAAGTGTGGGAGCCGCACCACTTACACTCAGTTTCCATGTGGTACCTTGTTCTAAACAGGCGTGGCAAGCAACTAAGTATGCACAGATTGGTGCAAATCATGACAAACTGAAATTGATCATCCTATTGGTGTGGGGAAAATAATGCCTCCTCATTTTCCCTGCATGTTGTAAAAGCTGACTTAAAGACGAGGAAAGTGAAAGTCTGCCAGCTCCACAGTCCCCCCCCTTCTCCTTTCTTTCTGCAGAAAAAAAAAAACAATAAATGTGATTATGTTTGGCAGAGTATGAGGAAACCCTGTTTCTTCCCTTTTCTTATTCAATTGTGGTTAGCCTTCCGGGTTCAGTGGGATTTGGCATCTTGTTGAAAAAAAAAAAGTATAATTGCATATTCATGAATAACGTAGCTCAGTATTATACATAATTTTAATTTTGTATCTTCCCAGTGCAGCTCGTGCTGCTTATGTTTGAATATTAAAATGTTAAAGAAAGTGATAAATTTAACGTACCTTGTTACAAGTTAATTTTGCAGTAAAGTAGCATTTCTTTTCATGCTTGCCTACTTTGGGATTCTTGCAGTCTAGCCAGTTAATTATTTCTAAATCTATGATAGTGGTAATTAACTTATTTATAA
>JAXCGZ010005841.1:97500-115479 GCA_037179515.1 Halocaridina rubra
TGACTTTGTTGGAAGAGACTTTCGTTAGCTGTGGGTTTGTTTCTTAATGTAAGCTCTCTTGTCTTTTTTGTTTTGTAATATATGTGGAACTCTACTTTCTTGTCTGAACTAGTACTTTTTACTCTTCTAATAATATCTGTCATTGCCTTTTTTTCTCTCTTGTAGTCACTATTTATAACACCTTTATAATACAGCTTAATATTTTGTTTATTTACCGTTTCTGTAGAAGGTGTTGAGTACCTTTCCTTTTCAAAATAGTGATCAAGATGCTTTTTTATTTGCCCATTTACTGCTTTATTAGAGTATCCTGTCAGAGCAGTGAGTAAGAGCTCTTTTATGTAAGCTTTCATTATTGTTGTTTTGTATCTCTAAGGGCATTCACTTTCTTCATTTAGGCATATTCTAAGTCTACTTCTGTAGAGAAGGTATTGTTCTTTGCTGTAACCTATATGTCTAAGAAGGGGAGGGCACCATTTATATTAAGCTCATGGGTAAAGTTTAATATGGAATTTACTGTAAGTTGACTTCTAAGTTCCATGAGCTCTTCAATAGTACTTCTTCCTCTTCGTCTACATCTTTTCCCACTTTTATGTGGGGTCGATATTTCTGGCCAGTTTTCTCCATTTGTTTTTGTCCCATACCTCATCACCCAACAAACCTTTAGACCTCAGGTCGTCATTGATGCAATCCATCTACCTACGCTTTGGTCTCCCTCTCCTTCTCCTATCCTGTATATCCATTTCCATCACCCTCCTCCCAACATAATGTTCATCCCTCCTTACGACATGACCATACCATCTTAGTCTACTTTCTTGTATCTTATCTGATATTTCTCTAACTTTTGAGGTACCTCTAATTACCTCGTTTCTGATCTTATCGCTTCTTGTCACCCCACACATCCATCTCAACATCCTCATCTCTGCTACATCCAGTTTTTTCTCTTGTGTCTTCTTTATTGCCAATGTCTCTGCTCCATACATCATCGCAGGTCTCACAACTGTCTTATGCACTTTACCCCTCAATTTAATCCCTATTCTCCTGTCGCACAGCACCCCAGACACTTTCTTTCAGTTCTTCCATTCCGCTTGTATTCTGTGGGTTATTTCTGATTCTAGGTCACCATCCTCTGCTACTGTTGAACCTAAATACTTGAACTTTTCAACTCTTTTCAACACCTTCCCCTGCAAATTGACCTCCCCATACTCATCATCTCTCAACCTCAAGTACTCTGTCTTCTTCTTGCTGATTTTCAGTCCTGTATCCTCCATCACTCTTTTCCATTCATCATTCTTCTCCTCCACTACCTCTCGTCTGTTGCTACACAGTACAATGTCATATGCAAAGAGCATACACCATGGAGACTGATCTCTAATACCCTGGGTTACTACATCCAAGACCAGGTCAAATTGATATGGACTCAAAGCAGACCCTTGATGCAGAACCAACATTTACTAAGAGACTTTTTGTCAAGCCCACACTGCTCTTAACATTTGACTCTGCCCTCTCATACATATCTTGGATGATTCTTACATATTTCTCGGGGACTCCCTTTTCTCTAATACACCTCCACACCTCTTGACGTGGTACTCGATCATATGCCTTTTCCAAGTCAATAAAGACCATATGCAGTCTTTTCTGTTTCTCCCTATACTTTTCCATCATTTGTCTCAAGGCAAATATGGCATCCACCCTCTTCCAGGCATGAAGCCAAACTGTTCATCCCCAATTGTCGTTACCTCTCTGAGTCTCCTCTCCATGATCTTCTCCCATATCTTCATAGTATGACTTAACAACTTTATACCTCTATAGTTTCGACACTCCTGAATGTCTCCCTTCCCTTTATAGATTGGGATGATTAAGCTTCCTCTCCATTCCTCTGGCATCTTTTCCTGACTAAAGATCTTTTGCATTAAGTCCCACAAGATATCTATGCCTTCTTCTCCAAGACTCTTCCATACCTCCACTGGCATCTTATCAGGTCCTGCTGCCTTTCCATTTTTCATTTTCCTTACTGCCTGCTCTACCTCTCTTCTAGTCACTGTTGTTGTAACTGCTTCATTTGGAAGTCCATCTTCAAATACTGCTCTTGGGTTCTCTTTATTTAGTAATTCTTCAAAATAAGTTTCCCATCTGCTTTTTATTTCATCCTCTTCTTCTAGAACTACTCCATAGTTATCCTTTATTTGTCTTACTTGGGTCAAGTCCTTGGATACAGCATATCGGGCCTTGGCAATTCGCCATATTTTCTTCTCTCCTTCTGGTGTTTCCAGCTCTTTATAGACTTCATTCAATTTCTCTGCCTTTGCTTTTGCTACTGCTCTCCTTGCCTCCTTCTTTGCCTGCTTGTACTCTTCTTTATCCTTCTCCAGGCGTGATAAATCTGCCTTTTTCTTAGCTTCTTTCTTGTTCTTCACCCATTCTTGCACTTCCTCATTCCACCACCATGACTCTTTATCATTTGGGGGTTTCCTTCCTGATGACTTCCCAAGTACCAATACCTCCTCACCATCCCTGAAAATCACCTTGCTATTCTCTGTCCACCATTCTTGTACATCTTCATGCAACCTTATCGCTCCCAACACTCTTCCCTTAAACATAGCTCTCAGCTCTGCATCTTTCAATCTCCACCACTTTATCTTTGGGTCCATCCTTGGCTTCTTACTTCTCCTACATTTCCTGAGCCTGCAGTCAGTTACTACTAGCCTATGTTGCACTGCTACACTCTCCCCATTTATTACTTTACAGTTGCTAATCTCCTTCAGATGGTCTCTCCTACACAACAATAAATCTATCTGGCTCTCCCTGCCACCACTACTGTATGTAATCAACCTGTTTTCCTTTTTCTCAAAGAATGTGTTGACCAATGCCAGATCAAATGCCACTGCAAAATCAATCACTGTCTCTCCCCCTTTATTTCTCTCGCCCACCCCCCAGCCCCCATGAACTCTACCTATCCCAGCCCTCCCAATTTCCAAGTGGCCATTTAGATCTCCCCCCCAAAATTACCCTCTCCCTTATAGGAATTGTTCTAAGCTTCTGGTCCATCTCCTCCCAAAATGCATCCTTCACCTCCGCTGTACAACCAGTTTGTGGGGCATAGGCACATACTACATTGACTACTGTTTCTCCCAGTCCCAGCTTTAAACTCATAATTCTTTCACTCTTTCTATTCACACCAAGTAAACTTTCCTTCAGGTCTTTGGATAGTATTAATCCTACACCATTCCTCCGCTCCTCATTTGCTCCACTATAGAACAATTTGCAACCCCCACCCAGTTTCCTCACCTTATTTCCTTTCCACCTGGTCTCCTGCACACACAGCACGCCAATTCTCCTCCTCTCCATCAGGTCCACCAATTCTCGCCCCTTCCCAGTCATCGTCCCCACATTAAGAGTGCCCACCCGCAGCACCACCTCTGACACTCTCCCTCGAGCTTGCCTCTTTAACCCAGCTTGCCCATGACTGGGTAGCCCTTGCTGTCTTTCCGGAGGGGTCAGGCAAAGCCCCAACGCGTCGCCTAAGGGGAACGCCCTAGTATGGTGATTATTCTTGTTATCTGTACTGGCCATATTTTGTTTTTTGCAAAATTTTTATGGCCGGATGCCTTTCCTGACGCCAACCCTCCCCATCTACCTGGGCTAGGGACCAGCATCAAGTTGAGGCTGGCTTGCCCCCCTCAGTGGCTGGGTTGAGCTCTTCAATAGTACTAGCACATACAAATATATAATTTATGTATCTATAGTATATGATTTTTTTTTTTTTTAATATTTTCAAATACTTTTTCCTCTAAATTACCCATATAGAAGTTTGCAAATAAAGGTCCAAGAGGTGAGCCCCATAGCTCCAACATCAACTTGCAAATACATCTCTCCTCCAGGGCCTCTAAATGGTACTTCCTTAGTGCATATTTCGAGAAGTGATTTTAGAGCAGGTTCAGGCATAGTACAACACTCCTCGAAAATTTACTAAGGAAGCACCATTTAGAGGTCCTGGAGGAGAGATGTATTTGCAAGTTGATGGTGTAGCTATGGGCTCACCTCTAGGACCTTTATTTGCTAACTTCTATATGGGTAATTTAGAGGAAAAAGTATTTGAAAATATGAAAAAACCCATACATATATATATATATATATATATATATATATATATATATATATATATATATATATATATATATATATATATATATATATATATATATATATATATATATATATATATATATATATATATATATATATATATATATATATATATATATATATATATATATATATATATATATATATATATATATATATATATATATATATATATATATATATATATATATATATATATATATATATATATATATATATATATATATATATATATATATATATATATTTTGTTCCCCCGGTTATTCGCGTTTCTTGGTTCGCGTTCTCACTCTTATCGTGTTTTTTTTCTTTTATAAATTATTATTTTATTTTATGGGTCTATGCAAAAATATTAAAATATTGAAAATTTTTTTTTTCAGTATTTTCATTTTTTTATTGAAAAAAAATTTGATTATTTAATTGATAAAAAAAATTTATTTCCCAGCCTACGAATAATAAAGCAGTAAAAAATAGTAAAAAACATAAATTTAGATATACGTACGTACAGTATAACTCACAGTACAGGGTATTGCATCATGCGAAATAGTGTCCGATAGCGTACAATGTATTGTGGTCATTATATTTCCAGTAGTTTCATGATTTTATTGATAAAAATCGTATTTCTTAGCCTAAGAATAATAAAACAGTCAAAAATAGTAAACAGTATTGCACCACGTAAAATACGATACCGGTATCAGTGTTTTGGAAAACGCAAAGGCTCTCGCCTACGTGACCCAGTGAATATTAAAATTTTCATTATTTTATTGATAAAACAAGTATTTCCTAGCCTAAGAATAATAAAACAGTAAAAAATAATAAAAAATATAAAGTACTAACAGTATTTCACCATGTAAAATACGATACCGCTATCAACGTTTCGGAAAACGAAAAGGCTCTCACCTAAGTGAGATAGTTCATGGAATACTATTGGCTGAAAGGTCGGGAGACGACAAATCACAGAATTGTTTTTCAATATTTTCTGTATCATGGGGTCTGATTGGCTTTTTCATTGCAGTTTGCTTCTCCCTCCAATTTCCAATGTGCCGCCTCACTCGCTCAGTCTAACTCTCGTGTGCGCCATTCTCGTTGTGCTTATTAATACGTTTTGCTTTTGATTGTATTTTTACGCGTAATTTTACCTTTGCAATGCCTCCCAAACGTCCTTCACCTTCTAAGGTTCATGGTAGTCAGCCTAAGTGGCAAAGGAAAATGTTAACTATTGTAGAAAAAGTAAACTCTTAGATATGTTGAAAGAAGGAAAAAGGTTTGTGGATGTCGGCCGCTATATTGGCCTCAATGAATCTACTGTGCGTTACATCAATATGGACGAGGCAAAGACCAGGAAAACGGCGAGCATTTCTTTTGATAAATCGGCGAAGAGGGTTGTAACACCGCGCAATAAGGCAGTAGTGCGGATGGAAGCTGCTTTGGCCCTGTGGATTGCTGATTGCAGAAAGAAAAACATCAGCTTACACACCAATATCATACAAACAAAAGCGAAGAAGCTGTACAAGACATTCGCTGCAAATGAACCCGATGACGACAGTGGCGACCTTGGAGAGGAGGAGGGGAGAGAAGAAGATATCGACGACCCACAACTAGGACCCTCCAGCAATTCTCCATCGAGGATAAAACCGTCCGTTGCTAGCAATGAATAGTTCTTCAAATTTCAAAAACTCTATGGCCTAAAACGCGTCTTAGTGCATGGTGAAGCTGCCTCTGCAGATACAGCTGCCGCAAAAAATTACGTCACAAACGACTTTAAGAAAATTATCGCCGAAGGGGAATATGTTCCTGAGCAAGTCTTCAACATGGATGAGACTGGGTTATTTTGGAAGAGAATGCCATCTCGCACTTTTCTCTTCAAGGAAGAAGCTAAAGCCCCGGGATTTAAAGCGCACAAAGATCGCGTTACCCTCATCATGTGCGGGAATGCTGCGGGCTTCATGTTAAAGCCCGGGCTTATCTACAAGTCAAAGAACCCTAGGGCTTTTAAGAACAAGAATAAGAATCTGCTGCCAGTGTATTGGATGCATAACCCTAAGGCCTGGATCACGAAAAGCCTCACATCGGACTGGTTTCACCAATGCTTTATCCCTCAGGTAAAACTTTATCTTATGGAAAAAGGCCTTGAATTTAAAGTCCTTCTTTTGATGGATAATGCTGGTGGCCACGCAACCAATATCCAATATGACGGTGTTCAAGTTGAGTTCCTGCCACCGAATACAATGTCACTGATTCAGCCTATGGATCAAAGCGTTATTCGTGCGTTCAAGGCCCTCTACACATGAAATGGCCTGGCGAACCTAGTTAAATCCATGGATTCGGACAAAGAATTCTCATTGAAGACTTACTGGCGTAATTACACGATTGCCACATGCCTTCAAAACATTCAGAAAGCAATCAAAGAGATGAAGTCTGCCACAATCAATGCCAGCTGGAAGAAATTGTGGCCCGAAGTCATCCACGACTACAAGGGATTTGCTCCTGACGAAGTGCAGAAGGCGGCAGTTTCGAAAGCTGTGAAGTTGGCTGCATTGCTAGGAGGAGAAGGCTTTAAAGATATGACTCACGAAGAAGTGAATGAACTGATTGACTGCCACTCGCAGCCTTTGACTGATGAAGACTTGGATGAAATGACGAAATCAGCGAGCGAAGAAGAGGAAGAACTTGAGGAATCGCACGAACCAATTGAAGAACCTGGCCTTACACTCGAACGTTTGGCAGTCATGTATGAATATGTGAAAGCAGTCCAACAACTCTCGCAGGAATATGACGATAATATGGTTCGTTCGGTGACCTTCTGTAATTTTCTCGACGATGCCATGATTCCTTACCATACCATCTTCCAATAAATGAAGAAACAGTGACAGCCACTCCCCATTACCATTTTCTTCTCCCCCAAACAGCAGCCATAAAGCTTTTATTGGCTGCGAAATAATTTCCTCCGTGGTCGAGAATGATGATCATCACCTCATTCACGGTAAGTTTACCTATCACGTATATATGTATGTCACGTCATCATCACCTCATTCACCATAATTTTGTCTATTACTTTCATAAAAATTTAAGTTGCTTGCTGTTATTTATAATGTAAAGGGTGTATTTTTAACAGTGCAGGGAGGGTTTATACAGTACGTAAACGTAAAAATAATTGTAAAATTCATATGTATATCACGTCATCATCACAATCACGGTAAGTTTTCCTATCACTTTCATAAAAATTTATGTTGCTTGCTGTTATTTATAATGTAAAGGGTGTTTTTTTTTAACAGTGCAGGGAGGGTTTATACAGTACGTAAACAAAAATAATTGTATATGAGTATGTCATGTAATTACCACTTCATTTACCGTAATTTTATCTATCACTTTCCTATAAATTTACGTTGCATGCTGTTTTTTATGAAGTAAAGGGTGGTATGTTACCAGTACAGGGAGGGTTTATACAGTGTAAACGTAAAAATATATTAAAATATCTATGTACATATAGGCTGATCCTACTCCGCGGTTTTCCTGGTTCGCGCTGGGTCCCGGAACCAAACTACCGCGATAAGCGGGGGAACACTATATATATATATATATATATATATATATATATTATATATATATATATATATATATATATATATATATATATATAGTAATCCCTCGCTCTATCGTGGTTCACCTTTCGCGGATTCACTGTATCGCTGATTTTTTTGGGCCAAAAAAATAAAAATAAATAAATAAATAAAAGGAAAGATTTAAAATTATAAAATAAAACAGCCTTTATCAGGCTGTAAAGAGAAACAGAGATGGAGAG
Source organism: Halocaridina rubra (assembly GCA_037179515.1). NCBI lineage: Eukaryota > Metazoa > Arthropoda > Malacostraca > Decapoda > Atyidae > Halocaridina > Halocaridina rubra. The sequence goes on from JAXCGZ010005841.1 coordinate 105,446, forward strand.
TGTAATGACCTGTCAGATGTGAAGGGATTATAAAAGATGTGTAATGAATATCCAGCTCTCTGCTGGGTTTTAATATACATCTGCATTACTTTCATGATGTCTATTCCAATAATTCTACGTAGATATTATTATTATTATTATTATTACAGTGATCCCCCAAAGGATCGCGTTTCTTGGTTCGCGTTTTCACTGTACCACTTTTTTTTTTTTTTTTTTTGGCAAATTATTTTATTTTTTGGGTATATGCAAAAATATTAAAATATTAAAAAAATTAAAATTCTCTGTATTTTCATTTTTTTATTGAAAAAAAAAACATTTCATTATCTAATTGATAAAAAAAATTTATTTCCCAGCCTACGAATGATAAAACAGTAAAAAATAGTAAAAAACATAAATTTAGATATACGTACGTACAGTATAATACAGTATTGCATCATGCGAAAAAGTGTCCGATAGCGTACAATGTATTGGGGTCGCAGCTACGTGAGCAAGCATATATATTTATATTTCTTAGCCTAAAAATAATAAAACAGTAAAAAATAGTAAAATCCGTAAATACTAAGAGTATTGCAACATGTAAAATACAATACCGCTATCAGCGTTTCGGGCAAAGGCTCTTTCAGTCTAACTCACGTTGTGCTTATTAAACGTTTTGCTTGTGTCCGATAGCGTACAATGTATTGGGGTCGCAGCTACGTGAGCTAGCATATATATTTATACAGTGTTCCCCCGGTTATTCGCGTTTCTTGGTTCGCGTTCTCACTGTATCGCTTTTTTTTTTTTTTTTTTTGCAATATATATATTTATTAATTTATTTAATATATATATATATATATATATATATATATATATATATATATATATATATATATATATATATATATATATATATATATATATATATATATATATATATATATATATATATAATTTTTTTTAATTTTTTTTTAAGATCTTTGCAACACCAGGATGGGCCAAAAAATGATACAATAAAACAGACTTTATCAGGTTGTAAAGAGAAATAGAGATGGAGAGTGTAATGACCTGTCAGATGTGAAGGGATTATAAAAGATGTGTAATGAATATCCAGCTTTCTGCTGTTTTTTAATATACCTCTGCATTACTTTCATGATGTCTATTCCAATAATTCTGCTTAGGTCTTATTATTATTATTATTATTATTATTATTATTATTATTATTGGCAACAATAATTTTCCTTTGATTATGATTGTGGAGATTATTATTATCATCATCATCATTATTATTATTAAGGGCTCATCTGTTGGTTTATTTACTTTTAATAACTGTGTAAAGTGCCCCTCCCTAGTTGGCTGGGACAAAGAGAGTGTGGGGGGTTGGGTAGAATAGAGAGAGATAGAGAGGGAGAGAGAGAGAGAGAGAGAATCTTTAAGTAACTCTTGTTCATTCAACCAAAACTACATTATTTATAGTAAGAATAATTGTTTAATTACGAATCCGTAGTAATAATAATGATAATAATAATAATAATAATAATAATAATAATAATAATAATAATAATCTCCCCAATCATCATCAAAGGAAAATTATTGTTGCCAATAATAATAATAATAATAATAATAATAATAATAATAATAATAATAATAATAATAATAAGATTAAGGAGAATTTTTAGAATAGACATCATGAAGGTAATGCAGAGGTATAGTAAACCCAGCAGAGAGCTGGATATTCATTACACATCTTTTATAATCCCTTCACATCTGACAGGTCATTACACTCTCCATCTCTGTTTCTCTTTACAGCCTGATAAAGGCCGTTTTATTTTATAATTATTGGCTTGTCCTGGTGTCATAATCATCTTAAAAAAAAAAAAAAAAAAAAAATTAAAGGCTGATCCTACTTCGCGATTTTCCTGGTTCGCGCTGGGTCCCGGAACCGAACTACCGCGATAAGGGAGGGAACACTGTATTTCTAGTAGTTTCATGATTTTATTGATAAAAAAACGTATTTCGGTGCCTAAGAATAATAAAACGGTAAAAAATAGTAAAAAACATAAATACTAACAGTATTGCAACATGTAAAATGCGATACCGCTATCAGCGTTTCGGACAAAGGCTTGCACCATTTTCCATTGTCTCGCCTCACTCGTGTGCGCCGTTCACGTTGTGCTTATTAATACCTTTTGCTTGTGATTTTTTTACTCACATATTTTAACCTTTGCAATGCCTCCCAAGCATCCTTCATCTTCTAAGGCTTCTTGTAGTGAGCCTAAGCGGCAAAGGAAAATGTTAACCATAATAGGTTAGGTAAGTTTACCTATCACATACATATGAATTTAAGTTGCATGCTGTTATTTATAAAGTAAAGGGTGGTTTTTTAACAGTACAGGGAGGGTTTATACAGTAAACGTAAAAATAACTGTTAATATCCTATGTACATGAGTATGTTCTATAAATTTACGCTTGCATGCTGTTATTTATGAAGTAAAGCGTGGTTTGTTAACAGTACAGGGAGTGTTTATACAGTTTATACTTTGTAAACGTAAAAATAAATTAAAATATCTATGTACATATAGGCTGATTCTACTCCGTGATTTTCCTGTTTTTCGTCGGGTCCCGGAAGCGAAACCTCGCGATAATGGGGGATCACTGTATTATTTTTATTATTATTATTATTATTATTATTATTATTATTATTATTATTGGCAACAATAATTTTCCTTTTATGATGATTGTGGAGATGATTATTATTATTATTATTATTATTATTATTATTATTATTATTATTATTATTATTAAGGGCTCATCATTGTTTGTACATCTGTTGGTTTATTTACTTTAATAACTGTGTACAGTGCCCCTCCCTAGTTGGCTGGGACAAAGAGAGTGTGGGGGGGTTGGGTAGAATAGAATGTTGGAGAGAGAGAGAGAGATATATCTTTAATTAACTCTTGTTCATTCAACAAAAACAACATTATTTATTGTAAAAATAATGGTTTAATTACAAATTTGTAATAATAATGATATTAATAATAATAATAATAGTAATAATAATAATAATAATAATCTCCTTAAGCATCATCATAGGAAAATTATTGTTAAAAATAATAACAATAATAATAATAATAATAATAATAATAATAATAATAATAATAATAATAATAACAATAAAAATAAGAAGAAGCAGATCTAAGGAGAATTTTTGGAATAGACATCATGAAAGTAATGCACAGGTATATTGAAACCCAGCAGAGAGCTGGATATTCATTACACATCCTTTATAATCCCTTCACATCTGACAGGCCATTACAAGGGTGATAATAAAGTTTTAAAAATTCATGATCAAACCAGAACTCATAATGGATAATGGATTTAAGCTTGATAAATTTAGGTTCAGAAGGGAAATTGGTGAAAATTGGTTTGGTAATACTGTAGAGTATCTGATGCATGGAACAGGATTCCTAGTAGACTAATAGATGTCAAATATATATACAGTGTTGCCTCACTTATCGCGGTAGTTCGGTTCCGTGACCCACCGCGAACCAGGAAATCCGCGAAGTAGGATCCGCCTATATGTACATAGATATTTTAATATATTTTTACGTTTACACTGTATAAACCTTCCCTGCACTGTTAAAAAAACACCCTTTACATTATAAATAACAGCAAGCAACGTAAATTTTTATGAAAGTGATAGATAAAATTACGGTGAATGAGGTAATAATGACGTGACTTACATACTCATTTACAATTATTTTTTCATTTACGTACTGTATAAACCCTCCCTGCACTGTTAAAAAAAAACACCCTTAACATTATAGATAACAGCAAGCAACGTAAATTTCTATGAAAGTGATAGGAAAACTTACCGTGAATGTGATGATGACGTGACATACATACCCATTTACAATTATTTTTTCGTTTACGTACTGTATAAACCCTCCCTGCACTGTTAAAAAAACACCCTTTACATTATAAATAACAGCAAGCAACGTAAATTTTTATGAAAGTGATAGATAAAATTACGGTGAATGAGGTGATAATGACGTGACATATATACTCATTTACAATTATTTTTTCATTTACGTACTGTATAAACCCTCCCTGCACTGTTAAAAAAACACCCTTAACATTATAGATAACAGCAAGCAACATAAATTTTTATGAAAGTGATAGGAAAACTTACCGTGAATGTGATGATGACGTGACATACATACTCATTTACAATTATTTTTTCTTTACGTACTGTATAAACCCTACCTGCACTGTTAAAAAAACACCCTTTATATTATAAATAACAGCAAGCAACGTAAATTTTTATGAAAGTGATAGATAAAATTACGGTGAATGAGGTGATAATGACGTGACATACATACTAATTTACAATTATTTTTTCATTTACGTACTGTATAAACCCTCCCTGCACTGTTAAAAAAAACACCCTTATCATTATAGATAACAGCAAGCAACGTAAATTTTTATGAAAGTGATAGGAAAACTTACCGTGAATGTGATGATGACGTGACATACATACTCATTTACAATTATTTTTTCGTTTACGTACTGTATAAACACTCCCTGCACTGTTAAAAAAACACCCTTTACAATATAAATAACAGCAAGCAACGTAAATTTTTATGAAAGTGATAGATAAAATTACGGTGAATGAGGTGATAATGACATGACATACATACTCATTTACAATTATTTTTTCATTTACGTACTGTATAAACCCTCCCTGCACTGTTAAAAAAAACACCCTTAACATTATAGATAACAGCAAGCAACGTAAATTTTTATGAAAGTGATAGATAAAATTACGGTGAATGAGGTGATAATGACGTGACATACATACTCATTAACAATTATTTTTTCGTTTACGTACTGTATAAACCCTCCCTGCACTGTTTAAAAAACCCCTTTACATTATAAATAACAGCAAGCAACGTAAATATATATGAAAGTGATAGATAAAATTACGGTGAATGAGGTGATAATGACGTGACATACATTTGTAAATGATAGGTAAACGTACCGTGAATGAGGTGATGATCATCATTCTCGACCCCGGAGGAAATTATTTCACAGCCAATAAAAGCTTTACTGCTGCTTTTTTGGGGGGAAGAACATGGTAATGGGGAGTTGCTGTTGTTGTTTCTTCATTTGTTGGAACATGGCATGGTAAGGAGTCATGGCATCGTCGAGAAAATTACAGAAGGTCACCGAACGAACCATATTTTCGTCATGTTCCTGCGAGAGTTGTTGGAGTGCTCTGTAATGTTCATACATGGCCGCCAAACATTCGAGTGTAAGGCCAGGTTCTTCAGTTGGTTTGTGCGATTCCTCAAGTTCTTCCTCTTCTTCGCTCGCAGATTTCGTCATTTCGTCCAAGTCTTCATCACTCAAAAACTGCGAGTGGCAGTCAATCAGTTCATTCACATCTTCGGGAGTCATATCTTTAAAGCCTTCTCCTCCTAGCAATGCAGCCAACTTCACAGCTTTCGCAACTGCCGCCTTCTGCACCTCGACAGGAGCAAATCCCTTGTAGTCGTGGATGATTTTGGGCCACAATTTCTTCCAGCTGGCATTGATTGTGGCCAACATCATCTCTTTGATTGCTTTCTGAATATTTTGTAGGCATGTGGCAATCGTGTAATTACGCCAGTAAGTCTTCAATGAGAAGTCTTTGTCCGAATCCATGGAATCAACTAGGTTCGCCAGGGCATTTCGTGTGTATTGGGCCTTGAACGCATGAATAACGCCTTGATCCATAGGCTGAATCAGTGACGTCGTATTTGGTGGCAGGAACTCAACTTGAAGACTGTCATATTGGAGCTTGGTTGCGTGGCCACCAGCATTATCCATCAAAAGAAGGACTTTAAATTCAAGGCCTTTTTCCATAAGATAAAGTTTTACCTGAGGGATAAAGCATTGGTAAAACCAGTCCAATGTGAGGCTTCTCGTGATCCAGGCCTTAGGGTTTATGCATCCAATACACTGGCAGCAGATTCTTATTCTTGTTCTTTAAAGCCCTAGGGTTCTTTGACTTGTAGATAAGCCCAGGCTTTAACATGAAGCCCGCAGCTTTCTCGCACATGATGAGGGTAACGCGATTTTCTTGAAGTCATTCTTGACGTAATTTTCTGCGGCAGCTATATCTGCAGAGGCAGCCTCGCCATAAACTGAAACTCTCTTTAGGCCATAGCGTTTTTGAAATCTGAAGAACCATCCCCTGCTAGCAATGAACGGTTGTATCCTCGATGGAGAATTGCTGGAGGGTCCTGGTTGTGGGTCGTCGATATCTTCTTCTCTCCCCTCCTCTCCACGGTCGCCACTGTCGTCATCGGGTTCATTTGCAGCGAATGTCTCGTACAGCTTCTTCGCCTTTGTTTGTATGATATTGGTGTGTAAGCTGATGTTTTTTTTTCTGCAATCAGCAATCCACAGGGCCAAAGCAGCTTCCATGCGCACTACTGCCTTATTGCGGGGTGATACGAGCCTCTTCGCCGATTTATTAAAAGAAATGCTCGCTGTTTTCCTGATCTTTGCCTCGTCCTTTTTTATGTAACCCACAGTAGAATCATTGAGGCCAAAATAGCGGCCAACATCCACAAACTTTTTTCCTTCTTTCAACATATCTAAGAGTTTCACTTCATCTACAATGGTTAACATTTTCCTTTGCCGCTTAGGCTCACTACAAGAAGCCTTAGAAGATGAAGGATGCTTGGGAGGCATTGCAAAGGTTTTAATATGCGAGTAAAAAAACTCCCAAAAGCAAAACGTATTAGTAAGCACAACGAGAACGGCACACACGAGAGTTAGACTGAGCGAGTGAGGCGGCACATTGGAAATTGGAGGGAAAAGCAAACTGCAATGAAAAAGCCAATCATACCCCATGATACAGAAAATATTGAAAAACAATTCTGTGATTCGTTGTCTCCCGACCTTTCAGCCAATAGCATTCCATGAACTATCTCACGTAGGTGAGAGCCTTTTCGTTTCCGAAACGTTGATAGCGGTATCGTATTTTACATGGTGAAATACTGTTAGTACTTTATGTTTTTTATTATTTTTTACTGTTTTATTATTGTTAGGCTAGGAAATACTTGTTTTATCAATAAAATAATGAAAATTTTAATATTCACTAGGTCACGTGGGTGAGAGCCTTTTCGTTTTCCGAAACGTTGATAGCGGTATTGTATTTTACATGGTAAAAGTACTTTTAGTACTTTATATGTTTTTTTTTTTATTATTTTTTACTGTTTTATTATTCTTAGGCCAGGAAATACTTGTTTTATCAATAAAATAATGAAAATTTTAATATTCACTAAGTCACGTAGGTGAGAGCCTTTGCGTTTTCCGAAACACTGATACCGGTATCGTATTTTACGTGGTGCAATACTGTTTACTATTTTTTGCTGTTTTATTATTCTTAGGCTAAGAAATACGTTTTTTTTTTATCAATAAAATCATGAAACTACTGGAAATATAAATTTATATGCTAGCTCACGTAGCTGTGACCCCAATACATTGTACGCTATCAAACACTGTTTTGCATGATGCAATACCCTGTACTGTGAGTTATACTGTACGTACGTATATCTAAATTTATGTTTTTTACTATTTTTTTACTATTATTATTCGTAGGCTGGGAAATAATTTTTTTTTTATCAATTAAATAATGAAAGTTTTTTTTTTCAATAAAAAAAATGAAAATACTGAAATTTTTTCTTCTTCAATATTTTAATATTTTTGCGTATACCCATAAAATAATAATTTATCCAAAAAAAAACTGCGATAGAGTGAGACCGCGAACCAAGAAGCGATACAGCGGGGTAACACTATATATATATATATATATATATATATATATATATATATATATATATATATATATATATATATATATATATATATATATATATATATATATATATATATATATATATAATGATGATGATGATCTTTTGTTATTGTAATCCTCTTTGTACTCGTGGAAGAAGTGTAAAAAAAAAAAAAAAAAGGATTTTTTTTTTTTTTTTTTTAAAGGTGTTCCTACTTCGTGGAAATTCACCTATCTCGGCCGGTCCCGGAACCGAACCCCTGCGATAAATGAGGGATTACTGTGTGTGTATATATATATATATATATATATATATATATATATATATATATATATATATATATATATATATATATATATATATATATATATATACACCCAATGTTCCTTCGATTATCCCGAAGGCTCGGTTCCGGGTCCCGGCGCGAGACAGGAATTTCGCGGAGTGGGATCACCCTATATGTACATAGATATTTTAATTTGTTTTTACGTTTACACTGTATAAACCCTCCTTGTACTGTTAACAAACCACCCTTAACTTTATAAATAACAGCATGCAAGCGTAAATTTATATGAAAGTGATAGATAAACTTACTGTGAATGAGGTGGTAAGGACATGCCATACTCATGTACTTAGGTATTTTAGAATTATTTTTACGTTTACTGTATACACCCTCCCTGCACTGTTAAAAAACCACCCTTTACTTTATAAATAACAGAATGCAACGTAAATTTATATGTACGTGATAGGTAAACTTACCGTGAATGAGGTGGTAATGAATTTGTAGACGCCAGAGGATATTATTCCGCAGCCAATAAGAGCTTTCCGGCTGTTATTCATTGAGGCCAAAATAGCGGCCGACATCCGTAAACCTTTTTCCTTCATCAACATATCTTAAGAGTTTCACCTTATTTGTTCTGGTTAACATCTTCCTTTGCCACTTAATCTCACTACCAGAAGCCTTATAAGATGAAGGATGCTTGGGAGGCATTGCAAAGGTTAAAATATGCGAGTAAAAAAATCAGAAGCAAAATGTATTAATAAGCACAGCTTGAATGGCGCACACGTGAGTTAGACTGAACGAGTGAGGCGAGACAATGGAAGATGGTGGGAGAACCAAACTTCAATGAAGAAGCCAATCAGACCCCATGATGCAGATCTCTCACTCTTTCGGCCAATAGCATTCCATGAACTATCTCACGTAGGTGCAAACCTTTGTCCGAAACGCTGTTACCGGTATTATATTTTACTTGGTGCAATGCTGTTAGTATTTGTTTTGTACTATTTTTTACTGTTTTATTATTCGTAGGCTATTAAATACGTTTTTTTCTCAATAAAATCATTAAACTACTATAAATATTAATATATATGCTAGCTCACGTAGGTGCGACCCCAATACATTGTACGCTATCGGACAGTATTTCACATGATGCAATACTGTGAGTTATATGTACTTTCTATGGTGCAGAGTTACATGTTCAAATTTATGTTTTTTTTACTATTTCTTACTGTTTTATTAATCGTAGGCTGGGAAATGAATTTTTTTTATCAATTAAATAATGAAATTTTGTTTTTCAACAAAGAAATGGAAATACTGAATTTTTTTTTTTTTTTAATATTTTCATATTTTTGCATATACCCCCCTAAAAAAAATGAAAACAAAAATCACGGTACACTGAATTCGCGAGGGAAGAAATGCGATAGAGCGAAGGATCACTGTATATATATATATATATATATATATATATATATATATATATATATATATATATATATATATATATATATATATATATATATATATATATATATATATATATATATACAGTGTTGCCTCCCTTGTCGTGGTAGTTTGGTTCCGGGACCTGGCGCGAACCAGGAAAATCGCGAAGTAGGATCAGCTTTAAAAAAAAATAAAAATGATTATGACACCAGGACAGGCCAAAAATTATAAAATAAAACGGCCTTTATCAGGCTGTAAAGAGAAATAGAGATGGAGTTTGATGACCTGTCAGATGTGAAGGGATTATAAAAGATGTGTAATGAATATCCAGCTCTCTGCTGGATTTACTATACCTCTGCATTACCTTCATGATGTCTATTCTAAAACTTCTCCTTAGATCTTATTATTATTATTATTATTATTATTATTATTATTATTATTATTATTATTGGCAACAATAATTTTCCTTTGATGATGATTGGGGA
>JAXCGZ010005842.1:0-2500 GCA_037179515.1 Halocaridina rubra
TATATATATATTATATATATATATATATATATATATATATATATATATATATATATATATATATATATATATATATATATATATATATATATATATATATATATATATATATATATATATATATATATATATATATATATATATATATATATATATATATATATATATATATATATATATATATATATATATATATATATATATATATATATATATATATATATATATATATATATATATATATATATATATATATATATATATATATATATATATATATATATATATATATATATATATATATATATATATATATATATATATATATATATATATATATATATATATATATATATATATATATATATATATATATATATATATATATATATATATATATATATATATATATATATATATATATATATATATATATATATATATATATATATATATATATATATATATATATATATATATATATATATATATATATATATATATATATATATATATATATATATATATATATATATATATATATATATATATATATATATATATATATATATAGATATATATATATATATATATATATATATATATATATATATATATATATATATATATATATATATATATATATATATATATATATATATATATATATATATATATATATATATATATATATATATATATATATATATATATATATATGTATATATATATATATATATATATATATATATATATATATATATATATATATATATATATATATATATATATATATATATATATATATATATATATATATATATATATATATATATATATATATATATATATATATATATATATATATATATATATATACAGTATATATATAAATATATATATATATATATATATATATATATATATATATATTATATATATATATATATATATATATATATATATATATATATATATATATATATATATATATATATATATATATATATATATATATATATATATATATATATATATACAGTATATATATACAGTATATATATATATATATATATATATATATATATATATATATATATATATATATATATATATATATATATATATATATATGTATATATATATATATAATATATATTTATATATATATATATATATATATATATATATATATATATATATATATATATATATATATATATATATATATATATATATATATATATATATAATCATTTTTTTTTTACCCCGACCGGGACTCGAACCTAAGACTTATGATTACTAAGTCAAGGCGCTACCACTACACCACAGAAGGTTAAAAGGAATCCAACCTTATAGCTTATATCTGCTATACTTAGGAATGAACGCATTCTAACTGAATGCCACTATGTTCATATTACCGATTCCCCAACCTCACTCGTGGCTTAATTTTAGCATTTAATTCAATTCCCAATCTCATTCGGGCCACGAAATACAAATAAGCACATTACTTATGTGAAAACATGAATCATTTTTTACCCCGACCGGGACTCGAATATGCGAGATACTGGTCACCATATTAATTGGAGTGAGTCCTCATTGTTATATAAGAATAATTGCCAATATAGGAGAAAGATACCTGAAGCAGCCATTATAGAAAAATCAAAAACCTTAAATTTATTAAATGGACAGTGGAGTTCTGACGTTGTGGATGAAGCATTATTAAAAGACCTCATTAAGTAGATTATGCCAAAGGACCGTCCACCTGACCTGAGGTTTGAAGATAATCTCATCGTGGATCCTCTTGGCAATCGTAGCTAGCATCTCTCCCCACCTTTATCCAGAGCTATGTATATATCGATTCATTTGTACCTGAAGAGGACTGGAGTCCAGTCGTAATATATAGTACATCTTCGCTTCTTTTTGTGTTTTGTTTATGGGCCATTTTTTGCTTCATATTGTACTGTGATATAGCAGTTTGTTTTGCATATATATATATATATATATATATATATATATATATATATATATATATATATATATATATATATATATATATATATATATATATATATATATATATATATATATATATATATATATATATATATATATATATATATATATATATATATATATATATATATATATATATATATATATATATACATATATATATATATATATATATACATATATATATATATATATATATATATATATATATATATATATATATATATATATATATATATATATATATATATATATATATATATATATATATATATATATATATATATTTATATATTGTGGTGACTATTCCCAGAATGCCTGCTTTCACCTGGTCAGTGACTAGTCTACTCTCAGTTTTTTGCAGGCTACCGTACACAAAATATTTACTCCACCAACTTCAAATAAAGTTGGGCTAAAACTTACTGGCTTATAATTAAATATAAGACAAACTGTACGGTACTAAAGGGGAAGGGCATGAGTTACG
>JAXCGZ010005842.1:7500-10000 GCA_037179515.1 Halocaridina rubra
GGTTACCTCTGTAAGATACAGCCCCGTGGTAAGAGCAGATTGCCATCAGAGCTGTGTCACAATCGCTCTCCACTCATTCCTCTTTCTAGCACGCTCGCTTGCTTCCCTCAAATCCATCGTCCTATCATTCAGGGCTCTCCTTACTCCATCCATCCATCCAAACCTAGGCCTCCCTTTTTCAGCAATTTTTCATCATCCATACTTTCCACATGGTCAAACCATCTCAGAACATTCTTATCTACTCTGGCTGCAATTTCTCTCCTCACACCCGTTCTTGCTCTCACCACTTCATTCCTAACCCTATCCAACCGAGATACAATAATCAAACTCCTCAGGCATTTCATCTCAAACACATTTAGTTTCCATCTCTCACTTGCTTTCATACCCCATAACTCTGATCCATACATCACAGTTGGCACAACCACTTTCTCATACAAAAGTTTCTTAACATTCATTTCAAACCCTCTATTCTTCATCACTCCTTTCAATGCACCCAACACTTTACATCCTTCATTCACTCTGTGACACACATCAGCTTCCACTCCACCATTTGCAGCTATAACCGAGCCTGAATACTTAAACTGATCAACTTCCTCAAGTGTCTCTCCATTCAACATAACATTCAATCCAGCGCAATCCTCATTTCTTGTACACCTCATAACCTTACTCTTTCCCACATTCACTAGCAACTTTCTTCTCTCACACACCCTTCCAAATTCTGACACTAACTGACACAGCTTTTCCTCTGAATCTGCCACCACCACAGTACCATCTGCAAACAGCAACTGATTCAGCTCCCACTCGTTATCATCCCCATCTACCATTCTCAAGCCTCGACCACGCACTCGCTCATTCACCTCTCTTACAACTCCATCAATATACAAATTGAACAGCCATGGTGACATCATACATCCCTGTCTCAGTCAAACACTCACTGGAAACCACTCACTCACTTCATTCCCTACCCCAATACAAGCTCTACTCCCTTCATACAAACTCTTCACTGCATGCCACAATTTACCATTAATTCCATATAATCTCAAAACATTCCACATTGCCTCTCTATCAACTCTATTATACGCTTTCTCCAGGTCCAAAAATGCAAAATACACATCCTTACCCTTTGCTAAATATTTCTCACATAACTGCCTAACTATAAAAATCTGATCTATACAACCTATACCTCTCCTATAACCACTCTGCACTTCCGCGATCACATTTTCTGTCTTATCCCTAATCCTATTAACCAGTATCCTACCATACACTTTTCCTACCACACTCATCAAGCTTAAACCCCTAAAATTACTGCATTCATACATATCTCTATTACCTTTCTATAGGGGCACTATGCAAGCAATCACCCATTCCACTGGCACCATTGACAACATAAAGAATATATTAAACACTCTCACTAATCATTCCAATGCAGTCACACCCCCTTCTTTTAACATCTCCGCTCTTACACCATCCATTCCAAGTGCTTTACATGCTTTCGCATCATACAATGCCCTTTTCACCTCCTCTCTTGTAATCTCTCTCTTATTTTCATCTCCCATTACTGGCACTTGAACACCCCCCACTGCCACTATAGCTGCCTCTCTATCTTCCTCATCATTCAGCAAGCACTCAAAATATTCGGCCCATCTTTTCCTTGCATCGTTCCCTCTTAAAATCTGTCCATTCACATCTTTCACTGTCTCTTCCATCCTCGATCCACCCTTCCTTACTCTCTTCACTTCTTTCCAAAACTTCTTTTTATTCACCTCATATGACCTACTAAATTCCTATCCCCACCTAACATTTGCCAACCTCTTCTCTTCCTCTACCTTCCGCTTGATTTCCACATTTTTCTCCCTATATCTTTCATACTTCTCCTTACTTTTACACTGCAGCCATTCCACAAAAGCCTTCTTTTTCTCTTCCACCTTCATTTTCACCCCTTCATTCAACCACTCACTGCCCCTCCTCATGCCACCTCCAACAAACCTCTTTCCACACACATCACTTGCATGTCCCACAAAACATTCTTTCATCAACCTCCATACCTCCTCTAACTCCCCAACTTCTCTTTCTTTCACCCTGTCATATGCCACTCTCAAAATGTCCTGATTTTCCTGTCTCTTCTCTGGCTTTTACAACTCTTCCACCTTCACTATTTCCCTTCTACATTCCCCCACTCTATTTCCCCACTCTCTTGCTACTACCACTTTTCCTTCAACCAAAAAATGATCAGACATCCCAGCAGCCACACCCCTAATTGCATGCACATCTTTCACTCTAACAATCATGCTCTTTGCTACCAACACATAATCCATCAATGCTCTTTCTTTCACTCTTCCATTTGCCACTCTCATCCATGTATACTTATTTATTAACTTCTTGAAAAAACTATTACCTATCACCAACTCTTGCTCCACACACATATCTAACAGTCTCTCACCACTCTAATCCCCACCTGGCATCCCATACTTTCCTACAACACCCTCTACCTCTCCATCAC
>JAXCGZ010005842.1:25000-32500 GCA_037179515.1 Halocaridina rubra
TATATATATATATATATATATATATATATATATATATATATATATATGTATTTATATATATACATATATATATATATATATATATATATATATATATATATATATATATATATATATATATATATATATATAGTGAAAAAGATAGATAGATAGATAGATAGATAGATAGGTAGATAAATGGGTAGATAGATAGATACATAGAGAGAGAGAGAGAGGGAGAGAGAGAGAGAGAGAGAGAGAGAGAGAGAGAGTAAAACCAGTATATATATATATATATATATATATATATATATATATATATATATATATATATATATATATATATATATATATATATATATATCATATATGATATATATTTGATTAAGTAAAATAGCGAACAAAGATAGTAATAGTAAATGTATATTGTTTGTGATATGTGTAATACTTACATACATTGTAATCTTCTTGTTCAAAGCATCTTTATAATTTCATTTTGTCTTTGTGTATCTGTCTAGGCATTAGAAGTAACCGTTTCAAAATGAGAAAAACAAAGTAAAAAAAAAGGTATGATATAAACAATGCCAACAGATGTACTTGATTTGTACTAATGATCCTTTGTTTTCATCTGACTTCACTCAAGATTTTCATAGCCACAATTGCATGTGATTATAAAAATAAAAAAAAAGATATAGCTATTTATAATAAGTTAGAGACATTATACCCTCCAGGTGCAGAGAATGAACCTAGTGCTAAACAGAAACATCAAAGGTAATTCTGACTTTTGTGCGTAATTACTTGTGATGAAGTTTTTATTATAAGAAGAGGGGGAATACTTAGTTTTTATTTCTCACTTTTTATATCATTACTGCACAAACAAAGTATGGAAAAACAAATACATACTTGACTTGTAAGATACTAAATACCTGAATATTCCCATTATAAATTTTTCATTGCAAGATATATAATAGTAATTATCATTGTTTTTATATTTTTATTATCATGATAATTTTTTTTATAGTTAATAATGCTATTAGCAGCATTATCAGTATTATGATTATCATTATTATAAATATTTTTGTTATTATTATTATTATCATTAAATTATTATCGTTATTATTATTATTATTATTATTATTATTATTATTATTGGATGGATTCGGTTTTACGTCACGAACTCCCTTTACTACTAAGGGCTAGGACCGTTGCCTTCTTACGAAGGACTTGTTTTGACAGATGTAATCGTTACCCTGAGTGTATGCCCTTACTAACCTCAATCCGCGACGGGGCGCGAACCCTCGACCTGCCGCCTCAGAGTCGCAGACGCTACCATTTTGCCACGGAGATTATTATTATTATTATTATTATTATTATTATTATTATTATTATTATTATTATTATTAACATTTTTATTATTATTATTATTATTATTATTATTATTATTATTATTATTATTATTATTATTATTATTATTATTATTATTATTATTTATTAACCCAGCCTCTGGGTTGCTAGAAATAGCAGCCCAGTGCCGGTCCCAAGCCCGGAAAAATGGGGAGGGTTGGCGTCAGGAAAGGCATCCGGCTGTAAAACCCTTCTGCCAAAACCCATGAATAGCAGTCGAGAGACTGATGCGACCCCATGTGAAAATGGGAGCGCAAATAGAGGAGGAAGAAGTGAGGCCTTCGGACTGGCGGCTTGGACTGGGCCCCACTCGTCAACCTCGGTGAGCTTCGTGCTCGCCGAGGGCCGGTGGGCTCGCCTCGACGCGCCGGAAAGATGTCCAAACTTGATCATTTAGAGGAAGTAAATGTCGTAACAAGGTTTCAGTAGGTGAACCTGCGGAAGGATCATTACCGGTGGAGCGCTAACAGTACCGGTCGCGGAGCGTGTGCCGTTCCTGCTCCTGGCGGGCAGGCGGCGGGCAACCGAGATCTTCTCGGGGCCCAGCGTTCCCTATGCGGCCAACCCAGCCACTGAGGGGGGCAAGACAGCCTCAACTTGGTGCCGGTCCCAAGCCCGGGTAAATGGGGAGGGTTGGCGGCAGGAAGGGCATCCGGCCGTAAAAATTTTGCCAAAACCGAAATATGGCCAGTACAGATGACTGGCCAGAAACATCGACCCCACATAAAAGTGGGAAAAAGATGCAGACAGATAACTGGCCAGAAACATCGAGCCCACACAAAAGTGGGAAAAAGATGTAGGCGAAGAAAGATCTGTACTGGCCAGAAACATCGACCCCACATAAAAGTGGGAAAAAGATGTAGACGAAGAAGAAGAAGAAGAAGATTATTATTATCATTATTATTATTATTATTATTATTATTATTATTATTATTATACATTTGACTTAACGACGGTAACATGAGAGACGAGACACAAGTACCACTTTGGTTATCAGCAATTTTTAGACTAGAATTCTGGTAAAAATAATTAAGATATTAGGAAGGGTTGTTCGTTCTTTCTTACTGAAACTATAAGTTCATATAAGAAAATTCTAAACCTTACTTCAAGTGCAGGCATATTGGACATGCCATCACCAGGAAATTGGATTCTCGTTATTTTCAGTCTCCAATTGAATGTCAGAGAGAGAGAGAGAGAGAGAGAGAGAGAGAGAGAGAGAGGGGGGGGGGGGCTCGTGATATAAAAGTGGTGTTATTCAAATGAGTTCCCTACAGATTTACGTGATGTTGTCCATGTGAATGGGTTTTGTAAGTGTGACATATTTGCTTATGGAATGTGGTGAGAGGTGTGCTAAAATGTTTGACCCTTCCTTGTGTTACTGATGAGATTTCCGAGCGTTCCAGGATGTGTTGCCGGAAAGAGTGGCTGACCTTCCTCTGAGCAGTAAAAAAATTCGGTTGCATAAGGCGTTACGGGCAAGCTTTGACGTCACTCTGAAACTTGTTTCGCGATTACTTAGAGCATAAACATAGACTTAGCCAAATTATTAACTCTATATCTTTAGATTATCTCACTCCCAAGTGGGATCGCTATATTTTACTACAGTGGGGGGTTGGGGCTTGCACCGCTGACGCCCGCCAGAGCAGGGGCGATGCCTCTGATAGGAGGGCTAAAACCGCAAACTTTAACTTTAACTTTTAACCTCCTTAATGTATTTATGCTTTTATGTCACAACTTCATCCATTCTCTAGCACCTTATATCTCGTTTTATGAAGTCAATCCACTTTTTTTTTTTTTTTTTTTTATCAAAGCCTCTCTTTATAGAATGGAATCATCACAATAAATTGCACCAATAAACCTTGACATAGGAGAATATGATATTTATTTGAGGAAAGGAGGATATGTCCACAAGTTGCGACTACGAGATGATCACTGTCACTTTCACTTTCACTCAGCCATGACGTAAGAAAGAGGTGTCTCCTTCCTTCTAGGATCTACTCATCTGTACTTGGCTCACTCACTCTCTTACTCATTCATTCATTCGTAAATTCACTCTGTTAATCGCATTTCTTGTGGTCACTTGCCGTCACTGGGCTTCTATTCGACTAGCTCTGTTCTTCTATTTTGTGGAACATACTTCAAACGATATTTTTAAGTTGACAACTTAATACTACAACAAGAACTGAACACTTTGGTCAGAACCAAAGAGAAGTTTGACACCTTTATTCATAAGATTAAAGTGATCGGCTGCTACTTTATAGAATATTATCATAAATCTGTGAATGCAAATTCTGTATCTATTTAATACACGTACTTTTGCATTCCTCTATCTGAATTTGTAACCATGGTAACGAACGCAACGGACTCGTCACCCAACGCTCTGGTAGGCTTTGATGGCCATAGTATTGCTAGATCCATTGGAGCTCTGAACCTATTGACCATCGGAGGTCCTCTCCTCATAGGGATAGCAATCATTATTCTCATTCACGACGTTTTAGTGTATGTGTTGGCATCGACTTCTAGCCGAAAAAACCTACTGGTGACACCCTGGTTGATGCAGCTCATGGCTAAGTCTTGGAACGATGTGAGTAGCAGAAATTCTTTTGCAAGGTAAGATTTACTTCTCTTTTCTTTAGACATAATATAGATATAGGAGAGCATTGATTGCTGAAAAAAAAGAAAGTCGGAAGGGAAAGCCAAAAAAAATGTCATGGTTGTTTAATCTGATAATCAAACGGAAACTAATTATTTCAGGAAGACCTGATAATGTGTCCATAAGCAATATATCATATATACACATTAGTGAATTGAGTAAAACAAAAGTATACCAAAGCAAAGACACACCGCTTGTTTTGCTTAGACCTTTTATCAAATATATTCTCATAAATGCTTCCACGATAGTATTGGAGCATATCTATTGATTCAAGTAAGTCTTACATAATACTTCGGATTATCTAAATAGAACTTTATCATGGCAACAGTTTTCATATAACTATTCTGAAATAAAACCTTGATCCTCTTATGTGTTAGCTGAAAGACCCTATTTGGTTGGCCTGATAATCAACCCATTTCTGACGCTAACTATAAAAACACACACATAGGAAACGCGACTGAAAGGATGGTGATAAATGCTTGTGCCAAAGTAATTGTTTTTTTTTTCTTACAATATTGTTACAGATATAAACAAAACCTTTATATAAAAATGTAGATATTTCGCTTTTTGAATTTCCTGTTACATTTGGCTCTATTGTTGCATGTTGCTCTTCTATAGATAAATTTAGTTATTTTATATTCGATATTAACATTATTGTCAAACTTGTGAATAACAATATTTTCACACTTGCTAAATTTACTTACAGAAACTTTTTTTATTCCTGTATTTGCTTGCTCTCATGTTACATACTTTTATTGGTGTTTCTTACAATGATGCCCAATTTTTATTTTATAATATCATTGTTGTAGAAAATGTGAATGAGAGACATTGCTCTCGCGTATTTTTTTTTTTTTTTTTTTTGGTGAAAGGGGCTGTAATCAAAATCAGTACACAATGCACAATTGTACAAACTCTCTTCTCATTATTTCTTTTCCTTATTATTTAGGTCTGATGCAGAGGTAGGAAACATCCTCAACTCTTTGGCTAAAACTGCCAAGAAGTATGAAGGACGATGGGAAAAGAGCCGCTTACTGTAACTGCTGATGATGATTTCAAGAGTCAACGGGAATGGAGTAGCAAATATTTATTACAAAACAAAAAGCTGTTAGTTTAACCACAAACTCTGTTGGTGTGTGTGTGTGTGTGTGTGTGTGTGTGTGTGTGTGTGTGTGTGTGTGTGTGTGTGTGTGTGTGTGATTACCTAATTGTGATTACACACACAGTCACGCACAGTGTGTGTGTGACTGTGTGTGTGTGTGTGTGTGTGTGTTTTATTTTATAATCAATATCAATATCTTAATATCATCTTTTGCCAAAAAAAAAAAATATGCATGCAAAATGCAGCACATTGTCTCTGTTGCTTGTTTATATGGTCAGTTTATCAACGCTTATATTTGTGATAAACTTGCCTCTATTTAAGACAATAGTTATATTAACTAAATTTATAAAGGAAATTTTTTAATGCATTGGAAACTGATTTCAGCAAATACGTTCTATCCATGGCAACTGATGAACAAAGTTATGTTATGAATAACTTTGAGTGTAATAAGTATTCTCTCTCATGTTATACTAATGATATTGTTTTAGACTGAAATTAAGTTTGATGTTATTGCTCTTAGAGACTGTTCTTTACGTTACTTTTTTCAGCCTCAACACCATTAAGGCAATATATCAAAGGATCCTTTCAGTTCCTGTCCTTTGAAATTGTTGCATAAAACAGGCAATATTTTATCAACTTATATGTATATAAGTCCCAGGTTCAAGTTCCGGTCGGGGTAAAAATGATTCATGTTTTCAAATATTCCTTATTTGGTTATATATATATATATATATATATATATATATATATATATATATATATATATATATATATATATATATATATATATATATATGAATGTATCCTTTGTATAAATGATAAACTGCAAAATGATTACTTGGATTTAGACAAAAATAAATTTTGTATTGCTGTTGATGTTGATGTCATTTATATAAACGGTTATTATTTTTATTGTTATTATTATCATTTTTACTATTATTATTATTATTATTATTAGTAGTAGTAGTAGTAGTAGTAGTAGTAGTAGTAGTAGTAGTAGTAGTAGTAGTAGTAGTAGTAGTAGTAGTAGTTGTAGTAGTAGTAGTAGTAGTAATACTATACTTATCAGCTATTTTTATGAGTTACCCCCTGATAGAGGGGCCAATAATACTCCCTCCGTGTTTTCCAGCGTATCGTAAAGGTCGACAAAATGGGGTGGAGCGTGGGAGTTGGGAAATCCTCCTCTGTATTTCCTTATTGCAGAGAGTCAAGATATTTTGCCTTGACTCAGCCACACCCCTTATAAAGGTGGATATGGCACCTGTACATAGATTAATCACCAAAGTGATGTTGCATGACGCCAAGGCTAACCTACAACCACAGCAGAACGATGTATGTAAAAGAGTTTGACCACATCACTCCAGCTTCTTTCTCCCTTCGTGATTTTGTGTCAAGAAATGAAATTCGGGATGGGAAAAAATACTCATTTATCTTTGTTGACCTCTTTCGACAAACAAGGCTTACGGAGGCAGAAGTACTTTCTCCCAAAGCTTAAAGTTACTAATCTTAATCGACCCCAAATGGGACGTATTGAATGCTAACACGAAATACTTTTTGTGTGACAAAACTCGGCTTCCATGTTTTTAGAATTGGCTGGTTACAAGATCAGTTTTGCAGTTTGGTTTCAGAGTATGGGATCTAAGCTGTAGTCAAACGCTGACCTTCGCAATATCAGTGATAAATCATCTATCCCTCGTCGGCTCATGCGTGTTGGACTCAAATAGTTTCGTGGCCACCTGTATGAGTCCAAGTGTGTGTTTGGGAACCACTCGTGACAACCATACCCTTCAGTTGAGCATTAAATGTGTTCTATGGTCGACCGAATGTTGGGAAATTGGTTAATTGAATGGTCTTCTGTTGCCCTCTGAAATCCAGAGACTCTAGTAGATTTTTAAGTTAATTTTCTCTAATGACTTATTTAGCTATATTGAATGAGCCTCGGATTAATGTTGTATAAAACCTTAGATCGAGTCCCAATTGTTGGAAGACTATAGAAAACAGAGTGCAAGAGGAACATTATTAGCACATACTATCATAGTAATAATAAGACAATGTAATGAAAGCACTCTCTCTCTCTCTCTCTCTCTCTCTCTCTCTCTCTCTCTCTCTCTCTCTCTCTCTCTCTCTCTCTCTCTCTCTCTCTCTCTCTCTCTCTCTCTCTCTCTCCTCTCTCTCCATACTCGATATGCAGGAAATCGCATTTTCAATATTTGAACACGTTGTATATCTTTCGGCTCATATAGGTAAGCAGTCATCATTATGTGAAGAGCATTTTCACTCTTATGAAAGCCAGTTGTAGGTCCTACTATGGAAGGGGATGAAAGGTTGGCTTCCAAAATGAATCAGATTTGCTTTACTTCAGTGC
>JAXCGZ010005842.1:37500-52500 GCA_037179515.1 Halocaridina rubra
ACTGAGTTCCATAATAATAATAATAATAATAATAATAATAATAATAATAATAATAATAATAATAATAATAATAATAATAATAATAATAATAGTAATAATAATAATAATAATAATAGTAATAATAATAATAATAATATAAAATATTCAATTTTGTTCATTGTGATATTCCCCTTTTGATGAGCTTTTTCCATCTAAATTGATAATGCCAGACCAAATGAAGTCTAAAATTGGTATCAGAGAGAGAGAGAGAGAGAGAGAGAGAGAGAGAGAGAGAGAGAGAGAGAGAGAGGAGAGAGAGAGAGAGAGAGAGAGAGAGAGAGAGAGAGAGAGAGAGAGCATCAAGTTAGAAATTGGGTTGAACATTAGCAGCCTATAAGTCACTTACTTGTTAATGTTATTTAATTCTTTTACTTTGTATTTAATTTCTTAGATCTATAGGTGTAGTTCGGTATATGTACTTTCAACTAAATAAAAGGTTTTCAGTGTATACAATAGAAAAAAAAACTAATGAAATTAATTATGTTATGAATTTCTTTAGGTAGCTTTCATACCAAAGTGCCACGTGCGATTTGTGTCGCAAGTCACACGTGGCACATAGGACGTGTCACGCCACTTCTGTGTGAAAGGTTTCATATATATATATATATATATATATATATATATATATATATATATATATATATATATATATATATATATATATATATATATATATATATATATATATATATATATATATATATATATATATATATATATATATATATATATATATATATATATATATATATATATCCGGATGTTAGTTTTAAACTGGCGTGCCGCGTGGTATGTCACGTGCGAGACGTGCCACTTTGGTGTGAAATCGGCCTTACTTTTATCATTGCGCTTAACCAAAAATTTTATCATTTTGCTGTATTATCTATTAAAAAACAAAGTGTTTAGTCCAACATACGCAATTGTATCTTATATATATTCATGTCACGCATATTTGAACGATGCAAAGATGTTTCCTTAAGCATGTTGGAAAGCTTGAATGATGAACGACTACCAAAGAGAACGTGGAGTAAAGGTAATGAGAGTAGGACCGAAAGGGAGCCTTACAATGAGATGGGTGCAAGGGTGAAAAGAGCTTTGACTGCACATGGTATGTCAGTGGAGCTGGGAAGAGAGATTGCAATATATAAAAATGCTTGGAGAAAGATTGCGCATAATTGATGCGGGCCAAAGGGAGATCTCGCACCTGCTAGTCCAGTGGATTTGAACGGTTGTGTGGAAGGGTTGCCATGTGATGAAGCGGCGAGGATGAACCAGCTGCGACTGTCGGTCCTCACTGCAAAAGATCCTTGCCTCTTAGCCTGTGCGTGACCTAAGAAGGGTGGTGGGCTGGAATCTGTAGCAGCCCTTACCCTCAAAAAGCTAAGAGGAGTGATCGAGGTATGGGGAATGAGTGTGCATTTACTTGGTCATCACCTACATTGAAGATTGCGCCCATTGTATACGAGTTGCATATGTGCTAAAAATGCAAATATTAATCCTAAAAGTTTGCCAGGATTATGTAATAATATTTAGTTAGCAAAGAGAGAGAGAGAGAGAGAGAGAGAGAGAGAGAGAGAGAGAGAGAGAGAGAGAGAGAGAGAGAGAGAGAGAGAGAGAGAGATGCACGCTAGTGTGATTTTTTTCTCCCATCCTATTTTAATAGCGATGAGAAATTCATTGCTCCAATGGGTAATATAAAGCAATACGGAGTGATTACTAGGGCAGTATGTTTGTAAACTCCATTTACAAAGTATAATAGGTAAACATGCAAATACACAAATATTATTGGTCCTTGTGTATTTCTTAGCAACTTTTCACATCCAGCTAGGTCTTTTATTTTTTTATTTTTTTTTTTAGTGCTCTGCAAAATTTTGTGGGGATTTTTGTTACTGTAAAATGTCACTGTAGTTCAGTTTTAAGTGAGGCTTCCGGTCTCCTCGTGTACTTTTCATTGGTCACCATGTGTGCATCTAATGGGAAGCACTCTTCTAATGTGACTTTTACTGGTTTATTTGCGCCCATGTGATACAAACCGGATGAGCTTATATTGTATGCAGGAATGGATAGATAATGCATGACTGGAAAGAGAGAGAGAGAGAGAGAGAGAGAGAGAGAGAGAGAGAGAGAGAGAGAGAGAGAGAGAGAGAGAGAGAGAGAGAGAGAGAAACTATCCTGAATTAATGCAGATTTGATATCATACCAGAAGAGAAATGATGAAAAAACAAAGGCGAATAAATACAGAGGTGCAAACACAGCCTTTATTAAGCATCCCATTTGCAATATTAGTAAAACAAACTACGTTATCAGAATCGTGTTTTTCGCTTTTTTTTTTTTATGAATGGTTGTTGCTGTTTTATGTGTCATTACCTATCCCCATAATGGGGATAGATAATGGTACGTTGAAGCTGGGGAATTAAGAGTGAGTGTTCTCCCTGATGCCACGTGTCACGCCACTTCTGTGTGAATGGCTTCATATATTTCCGGATGTTAGTTTTCAACTGACGTGCCATGTGGCATGCCACGTTTGACGTGCCACTTTGATATGAAAGCGGACTCAGTGAACCTTGTGTAAAACGGAATCCCTGTGCGGTCTTGAGCTCGTGCGTATATCCTCACCCTTTATGTAAGATCTCAATATCAATAATATATAATACACCGCTAACTAGATGCCTTAATTCCATCTTAGATGTCAAGAGATCTCAGTCCATATCAGTAGCTCATTAAGATAAACTCAGTATCCCAGTTGAGTAGACCAGGTAAGTCATACAATCCAGTAGACAGTCAGTATAAAGCTAGGAGCAATGTAACACGACAATGTACTCAGTATTTTTCTTCACAATAAACCTAGTATATAACGTCAACTAGTAAGAGTTTTATTCAAAGCATCGCGAAGAGTAATATTATTACGTTAAACTAATGAAGCAGTCTGGACTAAAAAATACGGTTTGGGTGTAAGAAAAAATAAATTATATGTCAATAAGATATGAACTAGACAGCTTATTTGTGAGAAATAGCATTCAGTGATAAAATCAAAGTATTCTGTTAACAGGTTTTGTGTTATAAGAACTGTGGACGTCTCTCCAAGGTCATGTAGGAACAATTATACATAAATATTAGAGGTGAGATTGTCATGAGATACTGAAGTCAATATGAGAAAAAAGAGAAAGAAAAACAGTACTTGGTGGTATTGGCTTTTTTAAGATTGGTATTAAACTTTTGGTGTTGAAATAACATTGAATTTTGCTATGAACTTTGTAAGGTAAGTTTCCTTAAAACTCGTTTTGTTAATCGTATATCACTAGTGAAAAACAAAGAACTGAGATTGACGAAGTATGAATGAAAAGAAATACGACTGAATGAATAATTTCGTTTCGTAGGTCAACGTAGGAGGAGAAGTTCCAAAGGCGTAGTTTACTTTCTCCCATGACGTAATTCCTTTCCTCGCCGTTCCGGAATTGTGGCGCTGTTCCCTGACTACCTGGATCAGATCCGGTCTCCTCGTCCGAAGCATTCTCTCTTTGCCTTCTCAACCACCGGAAAATGAGAGAACATTTTTTTTCTTTTATTTAAACGTCATATTGCAATACTTTCATTACACCTGGAGTTCCGTCTTGGATTATTCAATCAAATACTTTTCCTATTTTGTTTTCCTTAATTCATGACGTACGTAACGGAACATACATAAAAGAATATTCTTTGGCTGAATAAATTACCTTGTTCGTACCTATTCCCTCTCTCTCTCTCTCTCTCTCTCTCTCTCTCTCTACATTTAAGGAGACCAAAGTTTTATGGCACTTAAGCAATCATCATCTACGGGTTTGTTCTTTGCCTTTTCTCATTTTTTTCTATGATATAATGCTTAGCTTTCTTTTTATATTTTATTTTATATATTTACATGCTACATATTTGGGAACCACCTAAGTGTAGTGGTAGAATGCCCGACTCAGAGGGGGACTGACTCACCATAGGGGCCACGTGGGACATTAAGAAGGACGTCCAGCTTTCATTCTCCAGCTTCTATCTGGCTGTGTCCACCCCCTTCATTGGGATTAATAGTGGCATATCTAGGTCCTCAGTACATTGACTATGTTTTTAGTCTGTTCTTTTCCTTTGTGTATCATTACATCATCTCTGTCTTACCCATAACTTTTTCTTTTCCTTCTTCTTAATGTTTTCTTCGTGCCCTTAACTTTATTGATGAAGGCAGTTATTTTTCTTTTTTACTGTCCCTTTGTCACGCTCATAAAAACATAAAATGTAATTTTTACATTCATATATATGGATATTTATTCCTTTGCTATTTTTTTTTATCTATTCACTGTTATCAAATAATTATTGCTTATTTCATTTATCTATTCATTTATTTATCTATATATTAATCAACTTGTTTATTTATTTATATTCATATATATATATATATATATATATATATATATATATATATATATATATATATATATATATATATATATATATATATATATATATATATATATATATATATATATATATATATATATATATATATATATATATATATATATATATATATATATATATATATATATATATATATATATATATATATATATATGAATATATATATATATATATATATATATATATATATATATATATATATATATATATATATATATATATATATATATATATATATATATATATATATATATATATATATATATATATATATATATATATATATATATATATATATATATATATATATATATATATATATATATATATATATATATATATATATATATATATATATATATATATATATATATATATATATATATATATATATATATATATATATATATATATATTAGTCAATAATTTGTAAATATATTTTGTTGTCATTTTGTTTATTTACCTAATTTTATTGGTCTATTATTTATCATACAGTTTCCTGTCTTCGTTTTATTTCTTTTAGATATCATAATATCGGTTTATATAGTTATTATTTTACAAGATTCTTCATCTATCTATTCATTTATAATTAAAGCCCGATTTCTTAAGCAGTGTAAACCTAGGATACCATATTGTTAGTTAGCTAGACACACAAATGGATTTCATACACGCAACTGACGCGGTTCTGTATGGCTAGGATCCCGTACGGGAAACAAGCCATACACAGAACCGCGTCAGATGTACTTATGAAATCCATTTGTGTGTGTCTAGCTAACTAACAATATGGTATCCTAGGTTTATACTGTTTACGAAACCGGGCATAATTCTTAAGTTTTTTGCTTATTATTATTCTATCGATCTATGCAATATGTATTCTGCTGTGGTGTTTATAACTATTCACTCATTCTTGCCTCTTTGTTATAAATGGAAGCAAGTAATATTGCAGAAGACTGCTTTGATATTAAAATTGTGGTCAATAATGAACATCCTCTTGACAGTTCTAATAAGACTACATTATTTCCTGCCCTCATTACGACCAAATCAATTCGTGCCATGGTAACTATTGACCAAGAGCAGTCGAAGAAATGGATTGAAAGAGGGTTAGACACTGCCGAAAAACAAGGGAAAAATATAAGCTCTACTGCCTCACTAAATTTTAACCTAGAAATTACAATACATATTAATAGTCTGCCTTTCGGAGTTATATTAAATGCCTCAACTAAGTACAGCGTGTAGACCCCCGCCAAAAAAAAAAAAATATGTATGCATGAAAATTACCTAAGAAGCAACAATAGTTTTTTTTTTTTTTTTTTTTTTTTTTTTTTTTTAACAAGACCGAAGAAATAATTAACTGAAATTATATTTGGCATGTAGACTGGATTATTTGGGGGCAAATGACAATATATCCGATTTTTTTTTTTTTTTTTTTTTTTACAGGATCTACTGGTGATAAAACTCTTTGCCTTGCCTCAAAACAAAGGTCTGGATATTCCAGCACCAGTTTTTCTTGCATGTTTTCGATTTGTTTTCAATATTTTTGCAATTTTATAATCAGATTCTAGAAGGAATTGCTTAGGTCTCCTAATATTCACAAAACATTTCTGATTAATTTGACCATAGGCCTAAAACGTACAATTATATTTCTTAAGAAATATAAATTCATTGATATGAATTTATAGTGACAAAAATTATTTACATGCCATCGTCCAGAAATCCTATATCCTCATTATCTAAAATTCTTCTAACGATACTATATAACTTCACATAGTCTTTACGCAAATTTGCCCATGATTATTATCATTCATATTCCAGGATTAAGCCACTCGCAATTTGGCCCGATTTTTTAAACAGTGCAAAACACGGATACCATATTGTTAGTTAGCTAGAGACACGCACAAATGGCTTTCATAAACGCATCTGACGCGGTTCTGTGTATGGCTAGGATCCCCAAGGATCTCTCCATAGGGGGATCCTAGCCATACACAGAATCGCGTCAGATGCGTTTATGAAATCCATTTGTGTGTGTCTAGCTAACTAACAATATGGTATCCGTGTTTTACACTGTTTAAAAAATCAGGCAGAAGAGATTTTCATGATTTTCTAAGAATGAATTTCATCTCTTACTTCTACAATGTTCAGTATACATATTAAAATCATCTTCAGAAACGCACTTTCACGTATTAAGAACAGATGCTGTGTTACTACGAATCCTAAGCTGTACCACTACTTATTTCTACCAGTCTGACGATGCAAGCTTAGCTCAGATCTGCTTCCTCCCTTTTTAGCAAGTTTTGTCCATGTGCTCTGGTCTTCAGCTTCATAAAATAATCAAGCCTTATCAATTATGCTTCAACCCTTTTTTTAGGGTATTCATGGACCATTATTCATGCATTCCTACATTTTATAGTTATCAATAATGACATGCTTCATCACAATTTATTGACCCTGAAAATGACTTTTATAGCTATCAATAATGGCGTGCTTCACCACAATTTATTGACCTTGAAAATGACAAGTATTCACATCCTACTTATGAAGAAATAGAAAACATAAAGAACTTTTCTCTCTATAAGAACCACACAGATCATTACATTGAAGAATAGATTGAATGTTCCTTCTAAGATGGAGAGTAGTCTATCCTAGGGTGTATCATTATTTTATGCTTAGACTAAATACCATTCCTAATCAAACACCCATGTTGCGGACAGTGTTCATTCTTTGAGATATAGGTAATCCCGCTGTCGGAGCTGGACAAAAACCGGTTTCAGATACATTGACACCGGTGTTAATCAAGGATCATCTTGTAATATTAATCATCTCGCTGTGGATGAAGTCAAATCCACTGACTCTAAAATGTTGCCAAAGTTATCCTTAATTAGGAATTCGAATCAAGAGGTTTGTGCTAATACTCTACCAAACCATGGGAAGCAACTTTGCTGGAACTACCACCACTCCTTTAATCTCGAATACCAGCCAAACATTATATTATCGTAAATAAAAATGTCATAATATTCATCCTTTAGGTCGTGTGAAGCCATAACCACGTGTTTCCTCATGCTAACTTAAACTATGTGTTTAAATTCTTTAACATAATATTTGTTAGCTTATGCGCAAAGACATGAAGCATTCAGTATTACAGCAAGTTATTGAAAAAAATAAAAAAACATTTGCACCAATCTACACTGGAGGAGAAAAGTAAGCCATCTAAACAAAGTAAAAAGTGCATGACTAAATAATTAGACTTCAGATGTGTAGAGCATGACCTTGATACCCATAAATGTACCCTTTTCCTTAGGGCATATCCGCTGGCATACCATTCACTGAAGGAGAGGTTTGGATGGGGGATCCCACGCTCTATCCACTCCTTTCATTTCGTGAAGGGATTCGGTATATAAGACTCCGTCAGAGTAGAACAGACATCAGTTCCTACTGTCTGCGACTCCTGCTCACAACCGATTTTTTTTTCTTTGCCTTTGACGTCTTGTGGCTCTAGGTTCAGGTATCCAAAGGTATCTTCTTCTCCCTGTCTCCAAGGACTAAATGGATTTATCATTATTAATTAGCTCGTTAATTGACGGTCCCTTAAGGTAGTTTATTTTCTTATGCTCTCATTGTGTGTTTTATCAAGGTTTAATTGGCTATGAAGTTGTCTCTTTTTCTTATATGAGCAAATCGTTGTAAAGTTTCTTTTTAATTTTCAAAGGTCATATTACTGTAAATACAACTTCATTGGAGGAAAATTTATTACGAGTTTATTTATTTGATCTTAGAGATCTGTTTCCGTTAAATTTGACTAATCGTAGGGGATATATCTCTAGCGTAAGTGCAGATTAGAATATAAAGTGGCAATAATTAGAGAAATGTAGAAGGTATTCATCCATCATCGCCCCTTTCTCTTTCTGTCTCTCTACAGCACAATGCCAGTCACAACAACTACGGCCGCCTCCGTCATCGCAACAGCCGCTTCTAACATCAACCCATCAACTATTATGCAAACGGTTGATGATCAGTTGCAGAGGGCTGGCTTTGACCTCAAGAGTCTCGTTAAAGCCGTCGACCTTTCTACTTTGGGATTACTTACGCTTGTGATTATTGGAGGTGTGTTACTCTTTGACCTCTTGAGTTTCGGCTACCTCTCTTATTACGACCGAAACACCTCCAGCTACACCTCCTACGGACGAAGCCTCGTCACCAACGCTGCCAAATTCTGGGATAGCAGGGAACAATATGGTCTTAATGATTTGGTTCGCGGCAGGTAAATATTAATTTCCTCTTATGTTGAAGAAAAAAAATATTCACGAATTTCATCTTCCTTTAGGTAATCCAAACTTATATACGGATTCATTGATATCTCATGGAACCTTAATACAATTTTATTTTCCATTTTCAGCCGTGGACTAGACTCCGTGACTCCTATCCTGGATTCGCTGGCTGATGCTATCCTCAAATTTGAAGGCGAGGATAACACTCCCACTAACTCATCAAGACAATCCAAAGAAATGAAAAATATCTGAAGAATGATGCTTAAGACGTGTCTG
Source organism: Halocaridina rubra (assembly GCA_037179515.1). NCBI lineage: Eukaryota > Metazoa > Arthropoda > Malacostraca > Decapoda > Atyidae > Halocaridina > Halocaridina rubra. The sequence goes on from JAXCGZ010005842.1 coordinate 46,518, forward strand.
GAGATTCATTCTAAAAATACTCCAGTCAAATGTCAACTATTTGAAATACCCCTATAATACTACATTTGTACACTGTTAAAGAGTTCCACATATGAAATCCAATCATAAACACTCAGATTTACTCTGAACTAGGACATTCAGAAATATATATATATATATATATATATATATATATATATATATATATATATATATATATATATATATATATATATATATATATATATATATATATATATATATATATATATATATATATATATATATATATATATATATATATATATATATATATATATAAACACAATACAGGACCTTATTTATATCTAGTCACTCAGGAAATAACTTACATTCACTGCTGTGAAAAAAAATAATGTAAAGCGAGCATTTATATATATATATATATATATATATATATATATATATATATATATATATATATATATATATATATATATATATATATATATATATATATATATTCTAGAGCTAAGAGCTAAAGATATTATAGAGAGAAGGTATAGATATGACAAGCAAAATTTGCTGGTCAAATTTTGGATGTATTGATCATGGAGGTTCATTTGTTACTAGTATGTATTTATTACCAATACCTCATTTATACATAATAATAAAAAACATGTTAATTTATTAAGCTTTTCTTTTACAACACTTAGAAAAAAATATTTGTTGTGATGAATAAAGAAATAAAGTAAATAAACATATAAAGAGATAAATGAATAAATGAAAAATAAGTATGTAAATAAATAAATAAATAAATGAGTAAATGAGTAAATAAATAAGTAAATAAATAAATTGATAAATAAACACGTGTATGTATGTGGAGCAAGGAGCTTTCATGCCATAATTTTCCCAAAACAATTCCCTTTCCAAACATGGGAAACTGCTCAACAAAAGCTAATGTGCTTTATTTTGAAATCTGTTGCTTTATTTTCCTCTCTGAAGAAAAAGTTTGGCTGTTATTATATCTAAGAAACCTTAAAACAAAAAGTTAAAAAAGAAAATACTTATTGTGGTTCAAATTTTGAGAGCTGCAAATCGCATTAACTGCTTAAATTTCGCCCACTCTCGGGTAGGAAAATAAATTATTTTTAATCATTTGCATTGTCTCATATTTTTTTCCACCTGGTTATGCTTATTACGAGGGAAGTTATGCAAATCAAAGGAAAAGGTGCCCCAACGCATTAAATAAAAACGAATAACAAAAAAATCGAGAGGACAATGAAAGAAAACACAAAAGAAAGAAAACCTCATATCTCATTCTTATATTAGTGTCAGAATAGTTGCTCACTGGCATTTGCTAAGTAAGGGGAAAACACAAAAGAAAGAAAACCTCTTATCTCATTCTTATATTAGTGTCAGAATAGTTGCTCACTGGCATTTGTTAACTGAGGGGAAAGCAAATTTTAAATGCATTCATAATTTCAAATAGAGACAGGATGAGTTTTAGCGAGTGAAAAATAAAACCGGTCATAAATACGAGCATTGGACTCTTTTTCGTAAGCACAAGTGGCCCTTCGCAGCTAGAGGCCACGTGCCATTCTGGAAAGCAAGTTTTCCAGAGGCTCAGTGTAAACAACATAGGATTCTCTCTATGCTTAATTAATTTATAAAGGAAGAGTCTTGTAATTTAACGTCTGTACAAAGCTTAATCTTCTCATTCAAGTTTTTTAATGAAATTTTTGTCCAGAAAAGGAAACATTATCCACGCTGATAATGTAATAGCTGTTGCTTAGGGTAAGGATTATAGCTGTTGCTTAGGGTAAGAATTTTTATATTTTTGGTCCATCATATTTCGCGATAAATAATCGATTGGCACATTATTAGTGCGGTAGTTTCAACATGTATTATGTTTTGTCCTTCTTTAAGAGGCAAATCGGAAGATATCGCAGCTCCTGATATGCACATAAGCACTGATGAAAGGAAGATGTAGGCCTAAGCCTATCATAAGTGGAAAGTTAAGACTTTCTTGAGCCATCGAATCACACAAAGCAGTTCCACAATGTCTGAACCTATCCACAGCTGATCAAGTAGCATTCTGTTTATTATTTAACATATTTGTTATTCTTTGCAAACAAAGTACAAACACAAGTATGCTATTATCCTAGCACTACTAACGCATAATAATAGTGATTACTATTTGCAAATAATCGTCAATGAATTAATGGGAAATCAAAAGAAGTAGATATTTTTTACCATGTTCATGCCATCCTATCACCTTGCTTGGTTCCTCGGCGAGTTCTCTTTGCAAAGATCTAATAAAAGTTTTTTTTTAAGAGTGACACCGGGACAGACAAAAACTGCCCTCATCAATAAAGACCATGACACGAGAAAACACTAAGACGAAGGAAAAGAAAAAGGTTAAGGACAAGGCAGAGATGATGTAATAATACGCAAAGGAAAACGACTGACAGAAAAAATAGGCAAAGTACAGAGGACCTAGAGATATGGAGGAGTAGGCACTGAGATGACGATAGATCCGTTTTTTAAAGGAAGATAGGTCAAAAGAATTAGGAAAAACAGAGTGAATGACAAGTTTATTGCAAAGAACGTGAATAAGAATAACAAACTCTGTACAAACGTTAAATTACGAGAATAGTCTTCCATTAACTACTTAAACATGCAGAGTAACTTCTGAAACCGATTCGGCAAAGCAACTGAATCTGCATTTTTTTTTTTTTTTTTTAGCAATAACAGGCAGCTGTAAAATTTGCTCTCCAGTATGGCGTCGCTTTGCGATTTTCCAGGCACGAGACCTCAACTTCAAAGGTCCTATATGAGTTAAATACAATTAGGTACATTCATACATACATACATAAAGCGGTCAGGCGGTCCACAAACACAATATGAATGCTAGCAAACAATTATATAAAAATATCTACGAGTTGGTTATTTATATGTTCAACGTACTATGAAATAAGAGACCGTAAACAAGCTTCTACAAATTGAAACACCTCCTTGTAAAAATACATAAGGGAAGAGCATTACTTCATTTAATATGATATCTCTCTCTCTCTCTCTCTCTCTCTCTCTCTCTCTCTCTCTCTCTCTCTCTCTCGTGTTCCTTTGATATGGTATTATTTTTATTATTTTTTTTTCCGAAATCGCCTTTACCGAGCATATATTTTTTTTACGGGTGAGCGCCTAAGCCTCTTACAGGTCTGGAGTAAGATCCGGTTTGGTCTACTTTCCTCGACCTTGAAGAAGACAGGGAACTGGGAAGAGGGAAGTAGTCGGGATGGGAAGGGAGGGGGGGGGAGGGATTTGGCAGGTAAGAAAACATTCGGTTTGTATCAGGTATGCAGTGTAAGGTAGATCCATGTCATTGGGTCTTTTGGGGGAATCTTGATACCCAGTATATGAAGCAAGTTCTTGTGTTGTTGTTTTTTTTTTATCGTTTTTCAACAGTGCCTCACACACACACACACACACACACACACACACCTAGGAGTAAACATACTGGCAGATTTGTCTCCAGAAATACATATAAATGGCATAGTAAGGGCAGCATATGCATTCTTATCAAATGTAAGGGTAGCCTTCAGGCACATGGACAAGGAAATGTTCAGAAATATTTATGTAACCTATGTGAGGCCAAAACTCGAATATGCAGCCCCCTTTTGGAATCCGCACTTGAAAAAGCACATAGCTAAGCTTGAAAAAGTTCAAAGACATGCCACGAAACTGGTGCCAGAAATACGCAATCTCAGTTATGATGAGAGGCTGAGGGAATTAGACTTACCATCACTCGAAGCTAGAAGAGTGAGGGGGGATATGGTGACAGTCTTTAAATTCCTTCATGGTTATGATAGAGTGGATAGGGATCAATATTTCGATATGGCTGGCTCTAGAACTAGAGGTCATAGTTTGAAGCTTGGTAAGAAAACTTCTTTGCAGGATGTAAGGAAATACTTTTTCAGTGTAAGAGTAGTTGATAATTGGAATTGGCTAAGCAAGGAGGTAGTTAATGCTATCTCAATCCATAGTTTTAAGGACAGGTATGATAAGTATCACTAAGTCTAAAATGGAACCGATCAGGAGACGGGAAGATACGAGCTTTGGGCTCTTTCCCGTAAACACAATTAGGTAATCACACACACACACACACACACACACACACACACACACACATATATATATATATATATATATATATATATATATATATATATATATATATATATATATATATATATATATATATATATATATTGGTGACTATGTGTATAGAGATTAAAACGCTATCGTTTCTCTGAAATACTGATATTGGATTGAAATATTGTGGAATAACTGGTTACAGTAGTAAGTAAGTAAGTAAGTAATAATAATAATAATAATAATAATAATAATAATAATAATAATAATAATAATAATAATAATAATAATAATAATAATAATAATAATAATAATAATAGTTATAATAATAATAATAATAATAATAATAATAATAATAATAATAATAATAATAATAATAATAATAATAATAATAATAATGATAATAATAATAATAATAATAATAATAATAATAAAGTAATGAAGACATCAAGAAAAAATTTCTTGAAATAACACTAGTTAAAAAAAGTGAACAATAGTAATGTATATGACAAAAAATAAGTGAAAGCATATATCTATAAAAAAAAAATAATAGTCCAATGTATATGAAAGGCGAATTTCTTGGAAAAAGGAGACGTTTCGGTTCAGTATAAGGAGACTAAGGAGTAAAATATTTTGGAGGTTGGAAAGAAGTGACGGATGAAAGCGGGAGTGTGTCAAGGTTACTCACCCGACAACCGGATCACGAGGGAAGTGAAAGCTCGTCGTAATAGTAAATGTTTTAGGTATTTCCCTGTGTCTCACGATACAGCCTTCTCATCGCTCCCCAAATACCGCTCCCATTCTCTCTCTCTCTCTCTCTCTCTCTCTCTCTCTCTCTCTCTCTCTCTCTCTCTCTCTCTCTCTCTCTCTCTCTCTCTCTCTCGCCAGCTTATCTCATATCCTTGCGGTCATATCCGTTGTGTTTATCTCCTGGTCAAATGAGGACATTGAAAACCCATTTAACTTTACTTTAGGAATCAGTGAGTGTTTTTGTGACTGTTCTTATACATTGTAAGTATTATATATATATATATATATATATATATATATATATATATATATATATATATATATATATATATATATATATATATATATATATATATATATATATATATATGAATAATTGTTTTTACCCAGACCGGGAGTCGAACCTGGAATTTATAATTACTAAGTCAAGGCGCTACCAACTGCACACCACAGAAGGTTAAAAGGAATCCAACCATATAGCTTATATCTGCTATACTTAGGAATGAACGAATTCTATCTGGATGCCACTATGTTCATATTACAGATTCCCCAACCTCACTCGTGGCTTCATTTTCGCATTTAATTCAATTCCCAATCTCATTCGGGCTATGCAATATGTAAAAACATGAATAATTTTTTACCCCGACCGGGACTTAGTAATTATAAGTCCTAGGTTCAAGTCCCGGTCGGGGTAAAAAATGATTCATGTTTTCACATATGTAATGTGCTTATTTGGTTAATATATATATATATATATATATATATATATATATATATATATATATATATATATATATATATATATATATATATATATATATATATATCAAATAAGCACATTACATATGTGAAAACATGAATAATTTTTCTACCCCGACCGGGACTCGAACCTAGGACTTATGATTACTAAGTCAAGGCGCTACCACTACACCACAGAAGGTTAAAAGGAACCCAACCTTATAGCTTATATCTGCTATACATAGGAATGAACGCATTCTATCTGAATGCCATTATGTTCATATTACAGATTCCCCAACCTCACTCGTGGCTTCATTTTAGCATTTAATTCAATTCCCAATCTCATTCGGGCATGAAATATCAAATAAGCACATTACATATG
>JAXCGZ010005842.1:62500-67500 GCA_037179515.1 Halocaridina rubra
TATATATATATATATATATATATATATATATATATATATATATATATATATATATATATATATATATATATATATATATATATATATATATATATATATATATATATATATATATATATATATATATATATATATATATATATATATATATATATATATATATATATATATATATATATATATATATATATATATATATATATATATATATATATATATATATATATATATATATATATATATATATATATATATATATATATATATATATATATATATATATATATATATATATATATATATATATATATATATATATATATATATATATATATATATATATATATATATATATATATATATATATATATATATATATATATATATATATATATATATATATATATATATATATATATATATATATATATATATATATATATATATATATATATATATACACTTTCTTAGCCTCCAAACTAGTCATATTTTGTGATTTCTCCTCTTGGTAAATATGACCACTTTGTGAGCTCAATCTCTTCAATTTTCACTCCCCCTCCATCTATTCCTCCTACTTAGTGACGCCTTTCGCACTTTGAGCTTACCCAATGTGAAGAATTACGTAATTTCCTCTTTGATATCCTTTGGGACGAAACCTTCTTTTGGTCCCACAACCCTCTTCAGGTAGCCCTAAAAGTGGTCGAGATCATAACCTCGGGAATGGAAGCGTCCATAGTCTCATCTATAGAAATTTTGTTGCCTCTTAATCCTTGGTTTGACAGTGCCTGCATTATAGATAATCGGGCCAGGAATGTGGCACACCAGTCGTACCAAACCTCTCCTGATTTAATTTGCCCTGCTTTTATTACAACTAGGAATCGCTGTACTGCTCAGATTCGAAGGTCTAATGCTTCCTTTTAAAGAAGGAATATTGGAGACCTTAGTTCCTTTCCCAATGATAAATGTTTCTGGTCCTTAGCCAAAATCCTCTCCAAACACTTTTTGTAACTCAAGCTTTCCCACATTCATTCATTCTGATGGTTCTATAGCTTGCTCCCACACTCACAAAGCAACTCTCTTTGGCTCTTATTTTTCTGCCAACTCTTCCGTAAAAGATTCCAGAGCACCTACCCTTCATTTGTTACCCTTCTCTAACCCAATGCCGTCCCTTATCCTTTCTTCACTCAAAGCTCATAATGTTCTTCGCTCTCTAAAGATGAACAAAGCATCTGGTCCCCATGGTATCCTTCCAAGTTCCTTTTGGGAGTTTGCAGATGAACTGGCTCCTGTGCTTTGCCGTTTTTTTAGCCTCATTCTCTCAACCAAAATTTAACCTTCATCTTGAACGCTTGCTCGAGTCTAGTGCAAACTGTTCATTAGAAGGGTGACCTCTCTATTCCTTCCAACTACCGAACTATTGCCCTAACCTATTCTATTGTTAATGTTTCGAAACTTTGCTAATTTTTCACTTCTTGAAGCAACTTGAATCTAACTCATTTTCTCTGATCACCAGAAAGGCTTCCGTAAAGCAAGATCCACTGGTGACCTCCTGCCCTATCTTACTCATGTATGATCATATTCTCTGAGAAATTATGGGAATCCTTGTTCGTCGAAATAGACATCTCAATAGCTTTTGACAGAGTATGGCACAAGGCTCTGTTAGCCAAACTTACGACTTTACCCCTTCTCTCTGTTCTCTGATTTCCTCTTTTCTTACTGACCGTTTTATATCTGTGGCTGTTGATAGTGCAAAATCTAGCCCATTCTCTGTTACCAGTGGTGTTCCACTGGGCTCTATCCTTTCACCTACTCTGTTTCTTTTCTTCATCAACAATCTTCAGTACCCAACCTCCTCTCTTCTTCACACCTTTGCCGATGTTCCTGCTTTTTTTTCACAACCTTCTTCTATTACTCGTAATCAGTCTCATAGCACTCTTTCTTTTATTCTCAAGTCCGATTTGCAGAGGGTATCTGAGTGGGACACCCAAAACTTAGTTAAATTTAATGCCTCCAAGACAAAGTCTCTGGCTATCTCATTATCTTCTTCTCCTCCTGATAGACATATTGTTTCGAAACTAACGAAAATTTATCCTCTAAATTCTATTATTATATTAGGAATCCAATTACCTTCCACTTGTCTTGGAGGAAGCACATAATCCAAATTTCTAAATCTGCATTTAAAAAATTGAGGGTTTTATTTCCTTTTTTTCATTACTTTTTCTCTTTAAGTCTTTAAGTTACTTAAAATCTATAAAGGTCTTATCCGTCCCTACTTAGAATACTGATCGCATATCTGGGGTGCTTTATATAATCATCTCCTACTTTTAATCTGGGTTATCTTTCTCCTCTCTGTAAGGTGTCATCCCTTTCTCTTTTCTATCACTACTACTTCCATCGCTACTCTGATGAGTTGGTGAGTTGCATCCCTCTCCCACTTCCGTGGCTGTGTAACGCTCGCCAAGTGGTCTCATCTCAGAGGTACTGTGTGGACATTTGTAGCTCGCGGATTGATCGCTGCAGCGACTGCTTCTTCCCATCTACCTCCAGACACTGGAACTCTTTTTCTCCTTCCGTCTTTCCTAATTCTAATAACCTATCTTCCTTCAAAAATTGAATCTATCGTCATCTCAGGGCCTAATCCTGACATACCTCTAGGTCCTCAGTACTTCGACTATTCTTTCAGCCAGTCCTTTTCTAATTGTGTATCATTACCTCATCTCTGCCTTGTCCTAACTTAGATTTTTTCATAATCTTAATGTTTTATTTGTGCCCGGAGCTCTGGCTGCGATCATGATATTTCAAAATTAAAGATACTCGCTAACTGAATTGTTTCCTTTCTTTTGGGGTAAAAATGATCATATATATATATATATATATATATATATATATATATATATATATATATATATATATATATATATATATATATATATATATATATATATATATATATATATATATATATATATATATATATATATATATATATATATATATATATATATATATATATATATATATATATATATATATATATATATATATATATATATATATATATATATATATATATATATATATATATATATATATATATATATATATATATATATATATGTATATATATGTACATATGTGAGTGTGTGTGTGTGTGTTTATATATAATGATAATAATAATAATGATAATAATAATAATAATAATAATAATAATAATAATAATAATAATAATAATAATAATAATAATAATAATAATAATAATAATAATAATAATAATAATAATAATAATAATAACAATAATAATAATAATAATAATCCATCCATCCATATACTTAAGCCATATTCCCCCTTATAAGGGGGGTGGCTGAGTCAAAGGAAATACTTTGACTTTTCGTGGGAAGTAATTTCAGAGGAGGGAATTCCCAGTTCCCTCGCTCCGCCCCAATTAATCGACTTTTACGACACGCAGAGGAACATGGAGGAAGTTTTCTTACCCCCTCCCTCAGGGGGAAATAATAATAATAATAATAATAATAATAATAATAATAATAATAATAATAATAATAATAATAATAATAATAATAATAATAACGATAATATTACTAATAATAATAATAATAATAATAATAATAATAATAATAATAATAATAACAATAATAATAATAATAATAATAATAATAATAATAATAATAATAATAATAATAAATAAATAAAGAAATATATGAATAACGGTATGATAATGGAAACATACAAGTTAATTTACTGAAGGCCAGGTAAATATCAGAAGGATGGGTTCATCCTCAACATTACTGTTAAGCAGTACAAAACATTCTTTTATTTACCTTCCTGCCTACATTCTCGATTCCTTCCCCCTCCCCTTACTTGTATGCGAAGTCTGCAAGTCATTCTAAGAATCTAGTTGATGAGAATGAAAGGGAGAGTGTAACGTCACAAGGTACGTTCGCGGGCGGTTGACCCGGAACTTACTTTCACTCTCTTTTGCCAATTCTCAAGGTCGCTCCCTCTATGAGGTAACATGGGGGGGAATGCTAATTCTGGGAAATCCCCTTCGCCTCACACGTGGCAGCAGGAGGCACTCAGGAGGTGAGGAGAATGTCTACAGGGAGCGAATTCGGCCAACTTGGCTGCCTTAGTCATACTATGACGTCATATTGTGATTCATCTGCTTTCCATTTTGCATTTAGACTTAGGTGAAGACTGCGTTTGTTTTTTCTTCTTCTTCTTCTTCTTCTTCTTCTTCTTCTTCTTCTTCTTCTTCTTCTTCTTCTTCTTCTTCTTCTTCTTAGCAAGGAAGTGTATCATCAATTTGACTTTAGTGTGGCCCTATTTTATCGTCGCTAATTATTCTTATAGGCATTGTACAGGACAAAGACACTGAGTGAAATGGTAAAAATTACAAACGGATGAGGTTGAGAACAGAGACAATAGGTATAGGGTCAATTCCCTGCTCCACTAGTTAGCAAAAGGGTTTCTTATTTCATTTAAATTAAAGCATTAGTTAAACATTAGCGCTTTATGCCCATTGTTTGTGTGTCTTTGTGTGTGTGTGTATATATATATATATATATATATATATATATATATATATATATATATATATATATATATATATATATATATATATATATATATATATATATATATATATATATATATATATATATATATATATCTATATATATATATATATATATATATATATATATATATATATATATATATATATATATATATATATATATATATGCATACACACACACCACCACCACAAACTACATTATCTTAACGCATAGCCAAAAATGGAGTTTTAATCACAATATTGAATAGTAATTATAATATAATAAAAATAATGATAATAATAATAATAATGATAATAATAATAATAATAATAATGATGAAGATGATAATAATAATAATAATGATGATAATAGTAATAATAATAATGATAATAATAATAATAATAATAATAATAATAATAATAA
>JAXCGZ010005842.1:72500-75000 GCA_037179515.1 Halocaridina rubra
ATGTTTTCACGGTCAATATGTGTAGAAATAATGAAAACAGGATGACTAAATTCTCAGTTTTATAACTGCAGATTTTACTGTTTGCTTTAGCTTGAATAAGTATATGGCAAAGCATGTCATATTGGCGATTTGTAGCACAAATCATGATGGGAATTGTTGCTGTGTTGAATCGTTCGTCATACAAATTGAAAAATTACATCTGATTTTACAACAATAACGTCACTCATTCAAGAGTCATTCGGTATTGAAAACTAAATTTGTTTTTATGACTGTAACACGGGGAAGGGCAAAGAAGATTGCCCTCATCGGACTCGGGCGCAAAGAAAACATTCAAGACAAGAAAGAAAAACAGATATAGGGGATGTTGTGACTTGTCATATGTGAAGGGAAAGTGAGCGATTTGTAAAAAATACTGAAGAATATTCGGTGTCGATGTAAGTATAGGTAAAGAACCGTAACTGAAGGAAGGGATAATATCGATCTGCTTTGGCAAGTCCTATTTAAGTATAAAAGTCCCTCGGTTGTAGTATCACAATAGGAGGCTATAATACCGTGGACCAACCCACCACTATAATAAAAAAAAAAAAAAAGGCATTTATCTCAACATATTTAAGATGCAAAAGAGACATGATTTTTTTTTCACATACATGTAATTTATAAATAGTATTATCAATATGTAATAATAATGTACTGTTAGTCTATAAATTATGTAAAGTATTTTTGGTTTATTACTTTTATTGCTGAGGTACATAAATAAACTGTGAATTGTAAAATTTTGTCAGTAATATTTTTTCCTTGAATTTTCTAGCGGCCACCGCCATTACTCGACTAATCCAGACCCTGCAGAGAGAGAGAGAGAGAGAGAGAGAGAGGGGGGGGGTAAGGTCTACTAAACCTTGGCAACTTGGAAAATTTTGCTTTCTTTAAAACTTCTAAAAGAATATACGATTTAAAAACACCATAACAATTACCTTTGGGGATAAACGAGAAAAATCTGTAAGTTTAAACTTATGCACGTAACGGCTGCATATGGCTCATAATCAATTTCGTCTCTTAGATTGAGTCATTGCTAAACATCAGCGTTAGGCTCCATGTGTAATACCAGTGTTGATTTTACTTGAAATGAATATAACAGACGATGGTTAGATGACTTCAATCATTCCCTCATATATATATATATATATATATATATATATATATATATATATATATATATATATATATATATATATATATATATATATATATATATATATATATATATATATGCAATGGCCACAATTGCCTTTGTAAGGGGGTGGCTAAGTCAAAGCACGCAGATTCACTAAAAGCTAATTCACCTCAATCACTCCTATTAGCTCATTGGAGTAAAGGGCTGATTCCAATCCCCCATCACCACCTTACTTGGGACATCCACAGTGTAAGCAGGGAAGCATCTTCTATTATTAAGCCCATCAGTTGCAACTGGTATAACCCCCGATGCTTCATCTCATGGTAAAGCCACCCACATCCACCTGTCTCAGATTACTGTGTTGGCAGATGATAGAAATTCCTTGACCCGCATCACCTAAATACAATCCTTCTCCACTAGGTCATATGTTTTGCTTGATTAGCACAACCTTTTCCTCGCTTGTACCCACACTTGTTTCCCTGATCATTCTCTCAATTCCTCTCCTGACTCTCTCTGTACTCTTCTCTCTTTTGTGCATCTAAGAAATTCCATTTACTCTTGTCATTAATTGAAATTCAAAAATCAATACGAAGTCAGTCCAATCTTTCACTTCATTGTGAGATAGAGCTTACTTCGTCAAGGTATGAGATTAAGTTTCTAGTGTAAATCCACCTTGCGTTAAAGCATTCTGTCTGGTTTGCAGAAATACACTCGTCTATGAACGTATGCCTTCTGCAGTATTGTCCAAGAGTCTGCAGTTTATACGAATATGAGTGTGCACATTCATATTTGGTAAAATATGATAAATAAAAATGTCTAAATAATATTCAATAATAATTTATTTAAATATGATATAAATTAGGGGTTCTTATAAGTAAGTTTCAAAGTAAATATGGCTGTGATTGAAGTAAAGAAAAGTCTATTATCAAAGAAAGAAAAAAATGCTTTAGGAACATTTAGAACACTACTTTCGTATATATCGTTGTAGTGATATTTATCTTGTATCTTTTATTTTTATTTTTAGCTTATATTCAGGAAAATCTAGCTTCTTATGCATGAAGGGTCCAAAATCATCAAAGAACTTTGTTTTGGGCTGTTTTCTCCTGTGGATTTCCATCCCACTTCTGAACCGCACCAGCTAACGTGTCCAGCACCTGCACCATCGGTTCAAGAGATCGGCTGTAATACGAGACGGAATGAGTATATGGATATGTGCCATAAAAATACACAAAATTTTGATCTAGATACTTGAAAGAAATTGATTATACTTTATATGAATTGCCTCTTATGGTAAGCAAATATTTGATAGTTATTGTTGTATTTCTCATG
>JAXCGZ010005842.1:87500-115159 GCA_037179515.1 Halocaridina rubra
TATATATATATATATATATATATATATATATATATGTATGTGAAAATACACACACACTCACAAACAAACACACACAAACAGACACACACACACACACACACAGGAAAGAGAGGGCTGGGCAGATTGCATATTCCTAGACTTCCAGAAAGCGTTTGACACTGTTCCACATGGGAGACTTATTAGGAAGCTGCTCTCAATGGCTAGAATAGGTGGAAATGTTTTGGAATGGATAAAAACTTACCTAGAAGGAAGGGAACAGAGGGTTAGAGTAAGACACTCAGTGTCTGAATGGAGAAGAGTTAGTAGTGGAGTTCCACAGGGTTCAGTTTTAGGGCCACTTTTGTTCCTTGTATATGTAAATGACCTACCAGAGTCTGTAAATTCATTCATGAATATGTTTGCAGATGATGCAAAGATTGTGAAGAAAGTAAAAAACGAGAACAATGGTAGAGAACTTCAGGAGGATCTAAATAATCTGCATGAGTGGTCAGAAAAGTGGCTAATGAAATTCAATACTTCAAAATGTAAGGTAATGAGAATGGGTACAAGTGCAAGAAGGCCCAAGCTTGACTACTCGGTGGCTGGAGTACAACTCCAAGAGACAGAAAATGAGAGAGACCTAGGAGTAAACATACTGGCAGATTTGTCTCCAGAAATACATATAAATGGCATAGTAAGGGCAGCATATGCATTCTTATCAAATGTAAGGGTAGCCTTCAGGCACATGGACAAGGAAATGTTCAGAAATATTTATGTAACCTATGTGAGTCCAAAACTTGAATATGCAGCCCCCTTTTGGAATCCGCACTTGAAAAAGCACATAGCTAAGCTTGAAAAAGTTCAAAGACATGCCACGAAACTGGTGCCAGAAATACGCAATCTCAGTTATGATGAGAGGCTGAGGGAATTAGACTTACCATCACTCGAAGCTAGAAGAGTAAGGGGGGATATGGTGACAGTCTTTAAATTCCTTCATGGTTATGATAGAGTGGATAGGGATCGATATTTCGATATGGCTGGCTCTAGAACTAGAGGTTATAGTTTGAAGCTTCGGTAAGAAAACTTCTTTGCAGGATGTAAGGAAATACTTTTTCAGTGTAAGAGTAGTTGATAATTGGAATTGGATAAGCGAGGAGGTAGTTAATGCTATCTCAATCCATAGTTTTAAGGACAGGTATGATAAGTATCACTAAGTATAAAATGGAACCGATGAGGAGACGGGAAGATACGAGCTTTGGGCTCTTTCCCGTAAACACAATTAGGTAATCACAATTAGGTAATCACACACACACACACACACACACACACGCGCACGCGCACGCGCACGCACACACACACACACACACACACACACACACACACACACACACACACACACACACACACACACACACAGCATATGTATTCTTATCAAATGTAAGGGTAGCCTTTAGGCACATGGACAAGGAAATGTTCATAAATATTTATGTAACCTATGTGAGGCCAAAACTCGAATATGCAGCCCCCTTTTGGAATCCGCACTTGAAAAAGCACATAGCTAAGCTTGAAAAAGTTCAGAGACATGCCACGAAACTGGTGCCAGAAATACGCAATCTCAGTTATGATGAGAGGCTGAGGGAATTAGACTTACCATCACTCGAAGCTAGAAGAGTGAGGGGGGATATGGTGACAGTCTTTAAATTCCTTCATGGTTATGATAGAGTGGATAGGGATGGATATTTTGATATGGCTGGCTCTAGAACTAGAAGTCATAGTTTGAAGCTTCGTAAGAAAACTTCTTCGCAGGATGTAAGGAAATACTTTTTCAGTGTAAGAGTAGTTGATAATTGGAATTGGCTAAGCGAGGAGGTAGTTAATGCTATCTCAATCCATAGTTTTAAGGACAGGTATGATAAGTATCACTAAGTATAAAATGGAACCGATCAGGAGACGGGAAGATACGAGCTTTGGGCTCTTTCCCGTAAACACAATTAGGTAATCACAATTAGGTAATCACACACACATTGGGGCAAGATTCCTAGATTGCGTTCAAGGGAATTTCCTACACCAACATGTAATGGAACCAACAAGGCCCAGGGGTGGGGATGAGCCATCACTACTTGATCTAGTGTTCACAGATAATGTGTTGGATATTGAAAAAATTGAGTATATACCACCAATTGGAAAGAGTGACCACTGTGTGTTGTTGATGGAGTATATCATTGAAGATATTCTTCCTGAGAGTAGAGGCACTGAGGACATGAGGAGGAACTATCCGAAAGGAGATTACATCAAAATGAATGAGCTTTTTGCAGTTATTGACTGGAGAACCTTATTTTACAACAAATCTGTACAAGAAATGTATGACATCTTTTATGAGAAATATGGGAAGATAGTAGATTGCTGCATACCTGTCACCA
This sequence comes from Halocaridina rubra, assembly GCA_037179515.1. Classification (NCBI taxonomy): domain Eukaryota; kingdom Metazoa; phylum Arthropoda; class Malacostraca; order Decapoda; family Atyidae; genus Halocaridina; species Halocaridina rubra. Next base: position 89,900 of record JAXCGZ010005842.1, read on the forward strand.
AAGTAGGTGTAATTCATGCCAGAGAGAAATGGTTCGATAATGGGTGTAAAAGAGCTAAGGAGTGGAGAGACAAATGCTGGAATAGGTATAGGAGGAGAAAAAACATAAATGCCTGGCAAACCTACAAAAGAGCAAGAAATGACTACCTAAGTAAAATGAGAGAGGCAGAGAGAGACTATGAGAGGGACATCACCAGGAAGGCTTAAGAAAATCCCAAGCTTTTCCACAGCTTTATCAGAGGAAAACTGAAGGTAAAAGAACAGGTTTTAAGGCTAAAGAGAGCGGATGGAAGCATCACTGAGACGGATGAAGAGATCTGCAAAGAATTGAACAAGGAGTTTCAGTCAGTATTTACAGTAGAAAATACCCCACCCCCTCATATTGCAGTGATAGAAGCTGAAGGGCCGGTATTAGAGAACATCAACCTTACAGCCACAGAGGTATGCAAAGCGCTGATGGATTTAGATGTTCATAAAGCTACAGGTCCTGATGACATATCCCCTCATGTGCTTAAAAAATGCGCAAACACAATATCAGTGGCACTAAGTATCATATTTAAGGAGTCACTGGAGTCGGGGGAGATTCCAAGATGCTGGAAACAAGCAAATGTGATACCTATCTTCAAAAAGGGAAGGAGGGATACGGCTCTGAACTATAGACCAGTTTCCTTGACCAGCATAGTTTGCAAAGTTATGGAGAAACTACTAAGGAAACATATCTCTCTTCACTTGGAATCCTTCAACTTTTTGTTAGTGAGGCAACATGGCTTCAGAGAAGGTAGATCAATAGTAACAAACTTTTTGAATTTTATGATGAGGTAAACCAAATCTTACAGGAAAGAGAGGGCTGGGCAGATTGCATATTCCTAGACTTCCAGAAAGCGTTTGACACTGTTCCACATGGGAGACTTATTAGGAAGCTGCAATCAATGGCTAGAATAGGTGGAAATGTTTTGGAATGGATAAAAACTTACTTAGAAGGAAGGGAACAGAGGGTTAGAGTAAGACACTCAGTGTCTGAATGGAGAAGAGTTAGTAGTGGAGTTCCACAGGGTTCAGTTTTAGGGCCACTTTTGTTCCTTGTATATGTAAATGACCTACCAGAGTCTGTAAATTCATTCATGAATATGTTTGCAGATGATGCAAAGATTGTGAAGAAAGTAAAAAACGAGAACAATGGTAGAGAACTTCAAGAGGATCTAAATAATCTGCATGAGTGGTCAGAAAAGTGGCTAATGAAATTCAGTACTTCAAAATGTAAGGTAATGAGAATGGGTACAAGTGCAAGAAGGCCCAAGCTTGACTACTCGGTGGCTGGAGTACAACTTCAAGAGACAGAAAATGAAAGAGATCTAGGAGTAAACATACTGGCAGATTTGTCTCCAGAAATACATATAAATGGCATAGTAAGGGCAGCATATGCATTCTTATCAATTGTACGGGTAGCCTTCAGGCACATGGACAAGGAAATGTTCAGAAATATTTATGTAACCTATGTGAGGCCAAAACTCGAATATGCAGCCCCCTTTTGGAATCCACACTTGAAAATGCACATAGCTAAGCTTGAAAAAGTTCAAAGACATGCCACGAAACTGGTGTCAGAAATACGCAATCTCAGTTATGATGAGAGGCTGAGGGAATTAGACTTACCATCACTCGAAGCTAGAAGATTGAGGGGGGATATGGTGACAGTCTTTAAATTCCTTCATGGTTATGATAGAGTGGATAGGGATGGATATTTTGATATGGCTGGCTCTAGAACTAGAGGTCATAGTTTGAAGCTTCGTAAGAAAACTTGTTTGCAGGATGTAAGGAAATACTTTTTCAGTGTAAGAGTAGTTGATAATTGGAACTGGCTAAGCGAGGAGGTAGTTAATGCTATCTCAATCCATAGTTTTAAGGACAGGTATGATAAGTATCACTAAGTATAAAATGGAACCGAACAGGAGACGAAAGATACGAGCTTTGGGCTCTTTCCCGTAAACACAATTAGGTACACATATATACACACACACACACCACACACACTAAGTGCTTAGTGGAAAACTTTACCATAATTTCCATAAATCTGAAATCCTGCAGAGTATTGTGAGTACAAAACTTATATTTGTTGTATGACGAGACTGTCCAAAATATTAAAGGAAAAAAATTTAGAACATTTTCGTGAGGGGAGAGAGAAGCTGCCGTCCAGTTCTGCCTTGAAGGAAATTTAGAAGAGTTGCCAGAGGTGAAGCCATCACATCACATTACCTAATTTTTTGTGTAAACTGGGGAAAGCTCTTAAGCCGTTTACCTGATCCTGTGGTTCTATATATTGTTAAAATCAGTATCCTTCCCATTTATATTAACTTGTTAGTTAGTTTGATACACGAAATAATTGAATAATTAAAAAAAAAAAATTATCCACCTGTCAACAGTACTGAGTTAAGTTGCCAAGTAGTACAGCTGTCTTATTTTCTTTATTTTTTTGCTTTTCTTTTAGCTTTCTCTTTTACTATTTTTTTTTATTTTGTATATATATTGAGTTAAATGTAAAGTCTAATCCTGTGATAACATATCTTGGTTAGCAAGTGAGTTTATCAGTTAGGAAGAATATATAGCAGAAACAGGTGGGTGCCACCTCAGACACAAATTCGAATTTTCCTTCAGGTTTGACTTTTGTTTTTCTTTTTCTTTTTATCCTTAAATTACCATGGTCAAGTTTTTAAGTTAAGATGTGTGTTACCAGAAAAGAGATAAACTGAGTCACTAAATAGCACTTATATGGAGATATAAAAATTCTGTGTGAAGCTTAATTAAAAGTTTTTTCTTTTTTTTTTCCTCTTTCTCGTCTTCTTTCTATATTCTGTGAGAGGGAGAACATAAAAATGACGCCATCTCTGTCCCAAACCTCTCCCATCCATGGGTCAGTAGGAGGGGTAGCCATTAGGGGACTTAAACAGAAAATCAAGAATTTAGAGGCAATGGTTATAAGCCTTGATGATAAAATTCGGAATATGGATGGAGAAATGAAAGAGAATGAAACACTCAGAGAGCAAATAAGATCTTTGGAGGAAGCAAATAAAGCACAAGGGCAGGAGAGAAAGGAACTAGAAAAAAGAATAAAGAAGCTGGAAGGGGAAAAGAGTCAACTAGAATCTAGAATTTCTAAACAAGAAAAAAACAAACAGCTGAATGACAACCTAAAGGAATTAGATGTTAGTTCACTGCTCTCTTCTGAGAGAGACGAGATTGCTGCTTGGAATGTCCAGATTAAGGAAAACATTGAACAGTTCAGAAAAGAGTTCCAGGAGCTGAATATGGAAAATGATGCCATGAAAACTTCCTTTGCTGATGCACTAAAGGGGAATGTGGCAGTAAAAGAGGCTGTAAAGGTGGTGGCACTGGAAAACATACAAACAGTTGACTATAAAGAGACAGTAATCGAAAAAATTAAAGACGTTGTGATGGAAAGGGCAAACCCACTCAGCAGACAGGCACTTGATAAGGAGAAGACAGTGGTAATCTCAGGCATAAGTGAATCCCAGGAGCCAACATGGCAGGGGAGACTTGAAGAAAATAAAGCTAGGGTTGTAGACCTGATAAGAAAGCTTGGAGTAGTTTGTGGTCCTGAGGATATTGTAAACATACACCAACTAGGTAAATATTCGAGGGAAGGAAAGCTGAGACCAACAAAAGTAACCTTTGAGAGAGGGGAAACATGTAGGGAAATATTGTTGAGAAAAAAAAGTCTAAAAGACCTTCAAGAATTCAAAGAAGTGTTCATTAGACGATACAGAACACAGGAAGAGATGGGAAAGATCAAAAACTTGTTGCAAGAGGCAAGAAGGTTAAATGATGAAAGAAATGAAGAACAGAAGAAATATTTTCGTTACAGAGTTCTTCCAAACAAAGCGGAGATAAAGAAGATAATGACAGAAGATCAGGGGATGGGGCCTCATTAAGATTGTTATACACAAATGCTGATGGATTAGCTGGTAAGGCAGTAGAATTAAAAGATAGGATTCACAACAGTAAGGCAGATATAGTAGCAATTACAGAGACTAAGTTGAGTGAGGACATAAACAGTGTCACAGTTTTTCCTAAGGGTTTCAGAATACTAAGGGTTGAAAGATCTGAGAGGACTGGTGGAGGGATAGCACTGCTCATAAGTGAAAGGATTCAAGTTGAAGAAATAAACTTGGCTATAGAAAGTGAGTTCAAGGAATTTCTTGTTGCTCGCATAAATACTGGGTCAGAGAGCATTATAATAACTGTTGTATACAACCCACCAAGGAACCAAAATAGGCTTGAAGTTTATGAGGAAAGTCATATAGGTACTATTGAAGTCATAAACTCAGTTGTTAACATGGCACGGGAGAGAAAATGTAGGATTTTGATTATGGGAGACTTTAATCATAAAGAGATAGATTGGATAAATCTTGACCCACACAGTGGTGAGGACTCATTCGGGGCAAGATTCCTAGATTGCATACAAGGGAATTTCCTACACCAACATGTAATGGAACCAACAAGGGCCAGGGGTAGGGATGAGCCATCACTACTTGATCTAGTGTTCACAGATAATGTGTTGGATATTGAAAATATTGAGTATGAACCACCAATTGGAAAGAGTGACCACTGTGTGTTGTTGATGGAGTATATCATTGAAGATATTCTTCCTGAGAGTAGAGGCACTGAGGACATGAGGAGGAACTATCCGAAAGGAGATTACATCAAAATGAATGAGCTTTTTGCAGTTCTTGACTGGAGAACCTTATTTTACAACAAATCTGTACAAGAAATGTATGACATCTTTTGTGAGAAATATGGGAAGATAGTAGATTGCTGCATACCTGTCACCAAAGTAGGTGTAATTCATGCCAGAGAGAAATGGTTCGAAAATGGGTGTAAAAGAGCTAAGGAGTGGAGAGACAAATGCTGGAAAAGGTATAGGAGGAGAAAAAACATAAATGCCTGGCAAACCTACAAAAGAGCAAGAAATGACTACCTAAGTAAAAGGAGAGAGGCAGAGAGAGACTATGAGAGGGACATCACCAGGAAGGCTAAAGAAAATCCCAAGCTTTTCCACAGCTTTATCAGAGGAAAACTGAAGGTAAAAGAACAGGTTTTAAGGCTAAAGAGAGCGGATGGAAGCATCACTGAGACGGATGAAGAGATCTGCAAAGAATTGAACAAGGAGTTTCAGTCAGTATTTACAGTAGAAAATACCCCACCCCCTCAGATTGCAGTGATAGAAGCTCAAGGGCCGGTATTAGAGAACATCAACCTTACAGCCACAGAGGTATGCAAGGCGCTGATGGATTTAGATGTTCATAAAGCTACAGGTCCCGATGACATATCCCCTCATGTGCTTAAAAAATGCGCAAACACAATATCAGTGGCACTAAGTATCATATTTAAGGAGTCACTGGAGTCGGGGGAGATTCCAAGATGCTGGAAACAAGCAAATGTGATACCTATCTTCAAAAAGGGAAGGAGGGATACGGCTCTGAACTATAGACCAGTTTCCTTGACCAGCATAGTTTGCAAAGTTATGGAGAAACTACTAAGGAAACATATCTCTCCTCACTTGGAATCCTTCAACTTTTTGTCAGTGAGGCAACATGGCTTCAGAGAAGGTAGATCAACAGTAACAAACTTATTAGAATTTTATGATGAGGTAAGCCAAATCTTACAGGAAAGAGAGGGCTGGGCAGATTGCATATTCCTAGACTTCCAGAAAGCGTTTGACACTGTTCCACATGGGAGACTTATTAGGAAGCTGCAATCAATGGCTAGAATAGGTGGAAATGTTTTGGAATGGATAAAAACTTACTTAGAAGGAAGGGAACAGAGGGTTAGAGTAAGACACTCAGTGTCTGAATGGAGAAGAGTTAGTAGTGGAGTTCCACAGGGTTCAGTTTTAGGGCCACTTTTGTTCCTTGTATATGTAAATGACCTACCAGAGTGTGTAAATTCATTCATGAATATGTTTGCAGATGATGCAAAGATTGTGAAGAAAGTAAAAAACGAGAACAATGGTAGAGAACTTCAGGAGGATCTAAATAATCTGCATGAGTGGTCAGAAAAGTGGCTAATGAAATTCAATACCTCAAAATGTAAGGTAATGAGAATGGGTACAAGTGCAAGAAGGCCCAAGCTTGACTACTCGGTGGCTGGAGTACAACTTCAAGAGACAGAAAATGAGAGAGATCTAGGAGTAAACATACTGGCAGATTTGTCTCCAGAAATGCATATAAATGGCATAGTAAGGGCAGCATATGCATTCTTATCAAATGTAAGGGTAGCCTTCAGGCACATGGACAAGGAAATGTTCAGAAATATTTATGTAACCTATGTGAGGCCAAAACTCGAATATGCAGCCCCCTTTTGGAATCCGCACTTGAAAAAGCACATAGCTAAGCTTGAAAAAGTTCAAAGACATGCCACGAAACTGGTGCCAGAAATACGCAATCTCAGTTATGATGAGAGGCTGAGGGAATTAGACTTGCCATCACTCGAAGCTAGAAGAGTAAGGGGGGATATGGTGACAGTCTTTAAATTCCTTCATGGTTATGATAAGAGTGGATAGGGATCGATATTTCGATATGGCTGGCTCTAGAACTAGAGGTCATAGTTTGAAGCTTCGGAAGAAAACTTCTTTGCAGGATGTAAGGAAATACTTTTTCAGTGTAAGAGTAGTTGATAATTGGAATTCGCTAAGCGAGGAGGTAGTTAATGCTATCTCAATCCATAGTTTTAAGGACAGGTACGATAAGTATCACTAAGTATAAAATGGAACCGATCAGGAGACGGGAAGATACGAGCTTTGGGCTCTTTCCCGTAAACACAATTAGGTAATCACAATTAGGTAATCACACACAGATATTAATTGAGACTGGTCTATGGTTTAATAGGTTTTTCTTATTCTTGCTATTTACTTTTCAGTGGTTTCTGTGGGTAGAATTTTCTAATTCTTTTACATCTTTTTTTCCTATTTTTCATCTGGCATAGACAACAAGACTTTAAGCCCCAAATCAGTTACTGAATATAGCAATGTTGGTTAAAAAGAATAAAATCTTAGAAATTTGAAACTGCTTGGCTCTTCTTTACTATCCTGCGCAATCTTTGTAATGCTGTAGCTATTCCTGCTTCTTTTTCAGAGTGTTTGATTTACTTAATTCAAGAAATCCAGTAACCACAGGAGAAAAACAGCCACTCTCCTCATCTTTCCTAGCTGAGCAAATGGAATCGTTGACTGTGATTGCCCACCGACTCTTTGGACTTGAATATCCTTCTGGAAAGAAGGTCATGAGAGAGAGCCGTTGGATGTCAGTTGGATTGTTGGCATTTACGTTGAAAAGTATTTCTCATCTAGCCTGTGATTTAATTAACAAAAAATTTGAAGTCCTGTAAGTATTAATGAGTAAAAAAGAATTAAATTTTTCTCTGCTCATGCTTAAGCTGTAGATCAGTGTAGATATTGTTTTTATCAAAGGAATATCAAGAATGGTAATATGTTTTTGCTCCTGAGGCTTCCAGCTATTAGACCCTGATTTTATAGTTATAAATAAGAGATCTCAACCCTCTTACTTGCAGCATATAAATATATTGTCATTGATATAATTGAATTGATGTGAATCTGTAACATGCATTTGTCCTCAAGCACTTGAGCATTTTAGTATTTGTAAATGCAAATGTTAGACGTCGAAACTTGAAATGAGTAAAGCCTCAAGATTATAGATATATCGCAGAGTGGAATTGATAAATCATGTGTGGAATGATTTGGGGGGGGTAGCTGTCCTAACATTAATGTACATGTCTGATTGTTGGGCTCTGCATGTAGCTTAAAAAAAGTGATTTGCAGTAATGACTGTGAGGACATTGAAAAGCTTTGTGCGGCCAGATGACTACGTAGAGATACAAATAAGGCAAATGTGTTGGACTATTGGTACAGATAGTATAATGGAAGATAGACTATGTGTATGGTGTAGATGTTTGGAAAGTTTATGATCCTCAGAGATGTGTTAAGAATATTTTTTGGAAAATTATTTTAGGGATGATTATGTAGCAAGAATTTGACTGTTTAGCCTGAAGTAGTATTGACTACTAGAAAGTTAGAGGGGATGCAGCATGAAAAATTAATTGATGTTACATATATTTTGGAAGGTAGCATTTTATCTTTGAATTTCATGTAGCCCTTGTAAAGACGTTATGGTAATGCTGAGAAACTTTGTTTGTCATGGTCTCTGTGACATGTAAGTAGAAAAAGTAAAAATACTGTATATAGACTTTTTTGTTTGAGTCGTCTTATGATTTTAGACATCATGCTAAGCTATAAGAGATCAAGAATCACATGTAAAAAAGAATTTTTTTTACTACTTTATTAGTTCATTGATTAGATTTATACTGTGCTTTCAGAAATCAGAGATAGAACATTAAGTTGAAATTATTGATAATTTAATAAGACGTAATTTATTTGAATGACTGTATTTCAGATGTGTTTTCAGAAATATAACTAGGAAGCATTGACTTACTTCTATTTTTATGCCTTAAATCCTGGAGCTATTAATTCTTCTTGTAGAATTGTGATTCTTTTAATATGAGATGGCCTAAATTTTGGCTTTTACTGTATGGTAGGATATTGCCCCCTGATTTACTGTGTGAAGTCATGACTACTAGTGTGGTCTAGACTTTATCAGTGTAGAAAGTACTTGGTAGTGTTATCTACATGATAATAAGATTCAAAATTAATTTCTACAGGCAAGGGCATCAAGAAAGCAAGTCAAAAGAATCTTCTTCTTCAGGAGCTGTGAATGGTGTGACTTCCTCTGTGCGGAAGTAAGTTATCATACCTGTACAATTTTCTAAACAAAATACTAAACTACTTGTTGTAGGAAGCAACTTATATGAATAGGAGAGCGGAGAGTTAACTTCTTCTGTTCCTAACTTTTTCTTTGCCACACACTGTTCCTGACTTTACTTACCACTCACGTACACACACACGAGATTGCAGCTTGGAATGTCCAGATAAAGAAAAATATTGAACAGTTTAGAGAAGAGTTTCAAGAACTGAATATAGAACATGATGCAATAAAACTTCCTTTGCAGATGCAGTCAAGGAGAATGTGGCATTAAAAGAGGTTGTGAGGGTGGTGGCACTGGAAAACATACAAACGGTTGACTATAAAGGAACAGTAATAGAAAAATAAAAAATGTTGTTATGCAAAGGGCTAATCCACTGATTAAACAAGCACTTGATAAAGAGAAGATGGTGGTAATCTCAGGCATATGTGAATCCCAGTAATCAACATGGCAGGGAAGACTTGAACAAAATAAAGCTAGGGTTTTAGATCTAATAAAGAAGCTTGGAGTAGTATGTGGTCCAGAGAATATTGTGATCATTCACCAAATTGGTAAATGTTCTAGGGATGGAAAGGCAAGCCCAATGAAACTAACCTATGAGACAGAGGACACATGTAGAGAAATATTGATAACAAAAAACTCAAAGACTTTCAAGAATTCAGAACTGTTCATTAGACAATATAGAACAAAAGAAGAGATGGAAAGGATCAAAGACTTGCTGCAAGAAATGAGGAATAGAAGAATTTTTTTGTTTCAGAGCTCTTCCAGCCAAAGGGGAGATAGAGAAGATAAGGATAGAAGATCAGGGGATGCAATCTCATTAAGATTGCTGTACACAAATGCTGATGGGGTAGCTGGTAAGCCAGTAGAATTAAAGGATAGGATTTACAACAGTAAGGCATATATAGTAGCAGTTGCAGAGACTAAGTAAAGTGAGGACATAAACAGTGCCACAGTTTTTCTTAAGGGCTTCAGAATATTAAGGGTTGAAAGATCTGAGAGGACTGGTGGAGGAATAGCATTGCTCATAAGTGAAATATTTCATCTTAAAAAAATAAACTTTGGTATAGAAAGTGAGACCAAGGAATATTTTGCTGCTTGCATAAATACCGGGTCAAAGATCATTATCATAACTGTTGTATATAACCCACCAAGGAATCAACATAGTCTAGAAGTTTATGAGGAAAGTCATATAGGTACTATCGAAGTCATAAACTCAATTGTGAACATTGCATGGGAGAGAAAATGTAAGATTTTGATTATGGGAGATTTTAATCATAGAGAGGTAGACTGGATAAATCTTGACCCACACAGTAGGGAGGACTCATTCGGGGCAAGATTACTAGATTGTGTACAAGGAAATTTCCTACTCCATCATGTACTGCAACCAACTAGAGCCAGTGGTGGAGATGAGCCATCACTGCTTGATCTAGTATTTACAGATAATGTGTTGGATATTAAAAAAATTGAATATGAACCACCAATTGGAAAGAGTTATCACTGTGTGTTGTTGATGGAGTATATACTTGAAGTTGTTCTGTCGAAAGTAAAGGTATAGGACACATTGTGGAACTATCCGAAAGGAGGTTACATCAAAATTAATGAGCTTTTGCAGTTATTAAGTGGAGGACCTAATTTAACAACAAATTTGTACAAGACATGTACAACAACTTTCTGAGGAATATGGGAATATAGTAGGTTGTTGCATACCTTCCACCAGAATAGGAGTTATTCTTGCCAGAGAGAAATGGTACAATAGTAAGTGTAAGAGAGCTAAGGAGTGGAGTGGCAAATCCTGGAAAAGGTCTAGGAGGAAAAAAAGCATAAATGCCTGGCAGACTTATAAAAGAGCAAGAAATGATTATCTAAGTAAATGAAGAGAGGCAGAGAGACTATGAAAGGGATATCACCAGGAAGGCTAAAGATAATCCCATGCTTTTCCACAGCTTTATCAGAGGAAAACTGAAGGATAATGAAAAGGTTTTAAAGCTAAAGAGAGCGGATGGAAGCATCACTGAGACGGATTAAGAGATCTGCAAAGAATTGAACAAGGAGTTTCAGTTAGTATTTTCAGCAGAAAATACTCCACCCCTTCAGATTGCAGGGATAGGAACTCTTGGGCCCGTATTAGAGAACATCATCTTTTCAGCCACAGAAGTATGGAAAGCGCTGATGGAGTTAGATGCCCATAAAGCCTCAGGTTCTGATGATATATCCCCATACGTACTTGAGAAATGCTCTAAATCAATATCGGTGTCACTATGTATCATATTTGAAAAGTCACTGGAATTTGAGGAGATTCCAAGATGCTGGAAACAAGCAAACTTGATACCTATCTTCAAAAAGGAAAAGAGGGATACAGCTCTAATCTGTAGACCAGTTCCTTGACCAGCATAGCTTGCAATGTTATGGAGAAACTACAGTGTTCCTTCAATTATCGCGAAGGTTCGGTTCCGGGACCCGGTGCGAGACAGGAAAATCGCGGAGTAGGATCAGCCTATATGTACATGGATATTTTAATTTATTTTTACGTTTACACCGTATAAACTGTATAAACCCTCCCTGTACTGTTAACAAACCACCCTTTACTTCATAAATAACAGCATGCAAGCGTAAATTTATATGACATACTCATGTACATAGGTATTTTACAATTATTTTTACGTTTACTGTATAAACCCTCCCTGCACTGTTAAAAAACCACCCTTTACTTTATAAATAACAGCATGCAACGTAAATTTGTATGTACGTGATAGGTAAACTTACCTTATCTGTTACGGTTAATATTTTCCTTTGCCGCTTAGGCTCACTACAAGAAGCCTTAGAAGATGAAGGATGCTTGGGAGGCATTGCAAAGGTTAAAATGTGCGAGTAAAAAAATCACAAGCAAAACGTATTAATAAGCACAACGTGAACGGCTCACACGTGAGTTAGACTGAACGAGTGAGGCGAGACAATGGAAGATGGTGGAAGCCTTTGTCTGAAACGCTGATAGCGGTATCGTATTTTACATTTTGCAATACTGTTAGTATTTATGTTTTTTACTATTTTTTACTGTTTTATTATTCTTAGGCTAAGAAATACGTTTTTTAATCAATAAAATCATAAAACTACTGGAAACAAATATATTTGCTAGCTCACGTAGCTGCGACCCCAATACATTGTACGCTATTGGACACTATTTCGCATGATGCAATACTGTGAGTTATACTGTACAGGGTGTCCACAAAGTCTGGGTACATAGGAAATTTCACTATGCAGACCTTTTCAATCGAGTTCACCTGAATTTTGTATAGCGCATCAAATTATGCATTGAAAATGATGGAAGTCATATTGAAAATTTTATTTATTAACATTAGATTTAAATAAAATTGTTTTGTTTTGGGAGTATGTGTTAATCTCCTGTGTACCCAGACGAAGTCTGGGTACACAGGAGATTAACACATACCTGTACTTTTAAAGCAAAACAATTTTATTTAAATCTAATGTTAATAAATAATATTTTAAAAGTATGTGTTAATCTCCTGTGTACCCAGACTTCGTCTGGGTACACAGGAGATTAACACATACCTGTACTTTTAAAACAAAACAATTTTATTTAAATCTAATGTTAATAAATAATATTTTCAATATGATTTCCATAATTTTCAATGCATAATTTGATGCGCTTTACAGAATTCAGGTGAACTCGATTGAATAGCTCTGCATAGTGAAATTTCCTATGTACCCAGACTGTGTGGACGCCCTGTACGTATATCTAAATTTATGTTCTTTACTATTTTTTACTGTTTTATTATTTGTAGGCTGGGAAATAAATCTTTTTTTTTATCAATTAGATAATGAAATATGTATTTTTTCATTAAAAAAAATGAAAATACTGAAATTTTTTTTTTTTAATATTTTAATATTTTTGCATATACCCCCCCAAAAAAAGACAAAATTTGCCAAAAAAAATCCTGGTACAGTAAAAACGCGAGCCAAGAAACGTGATCCAGTGAAGGATCACTGTACTAAGAAAACACATCTCTTTTTGCTTGGAATCCTTCAACATTTTATCAGTGAGACAACATGGCTTCAGAAAATGTAAATCAACAGTAACAAACTTATTAGAATATTATGATGAGGTAAGCCGAATCTTACAGGAAAGTGAAGGCTGAGCAGATTGCATATTCTTAGATCTCCAGAAGGCATTTGATATGGTCCCACATGGGAAACTTATTGAGAAGCTGCAAGTAATCGCGAGAATAGGTGGAAATATCTTGAATTGGATAAAAACTTACTTAGAAGGAAGGGAACAGAGGGTTAGAGTTAGACATTAAGTGTCTGAATGGAGAAGAGTTAGTAGTGAAGTTCCACAGGGTTCAGTTTTAGGGCCTCATTTGTTCCTTTTACAGTATATGTAAATGACCTTCTAGAGTCTGTAATTTCATTCATGCAGGTGATGCAAAGATTTTGATGAAAGTAAGAGACGAGGACAATGGTAGAGAACTGTAGGAAGACCTAAATAGTCTGCATTAGTGGTCAGAAAAGTGGCTAATGGTAACCTATGTGAGGCCAAAGCTTGAATATGCAGCCCCCTTTTGGAATCCACACTTGAAAAATCTCATAGTTAAACTGTAAAAAGTTCAAAGACATGCCACGAAACTGGTGCCAGAAATACGCAATCTCAGTTATAAGGAGAGGTTGAGGGACTTAGACTTACCATCACTCGAAGCTTGGAGAATGAGGAGGGTTATAATGACAGTTTTTAAATTCCTTTGTTATGACAGAGTGGATAAGGATCGATATTTTGATATGGCTGGCATTAGAACTAGAGGTCATGGTTTGAAGCTTCGTAAGAAAATTTCTTTTGAGGATGTATGGAAGTACTTTTTTAGTGTAAGAGTAGTTGATGATTGGAGTTTGCTAAGCGAGGATGTAGTTAATGCTAACTCAATCCATAGTTTTAAGGACAAGCATGATAAGTATCACTAGTACAAATATGGAACCGACCAGGAGACCGAGAGTTATGAGCACGGGCTCTTTCCCGTAAGCACAATTAGGTAATTACACTTTTACACACACACACACACACACACACACACACACACACACCACACACACACACACACACACACACACACACACACACACACACACACACACACACACACACAAAGCTAGGGTTGTAGACCTGATAAGAAAGCTTGGAGTAGTATGTGGTCCTGAGGATATTGTAAACATACACCAACTAGGTAAATATTCGAGGGAAGGAAAGCTGAGACCAACAAAAGTAACCTTTGAGAGAGGGGAAACATGTAGGGAAATATTGTTGAGAAAAAAAGTCTAAAAGACCTTCAAGAATTCAAAGAAGTGCTCATTAGACAATACAGAACACAGGAAGAGATGGGAAAGATCAAAACTTGTTGCAAGAGGCAAGAAGGTTAAATGATGAAAGAAATGAAGAAGAGAAGAAAATTTTCATTACAGAGTTCTTCCAGACAAAGGGGAGATAAAGAAGATAATGAAAGAAGATCAGGGGATGGGGCCTCATTAAGATTGTTATACACAAATGCTGATGGATTAGCTGGTAAGGCAGTAGAATTAAAAGATAGGATTCGCACAGTAAGGCAGATATAGTAGCAATTACAGAGACTAAGTTGAGTGAGGACATAAACAGTGTCACAGTTTTTCCTAAGGGCTTCAGAATACTAAGGGTCGAAAGATCTGAGAGGACTGGTGGAGGGATAGCACTGCTCATAAGTGAGAGGATTCAAGTCGAAGAGATAAACTTGGCTATAGAAAGTGAGTTCAGGGAATTTCTTGTTGCTCGCATAAATACTGGGTCAGAGAGCATTATAATAACTGTTGTATACAACCCACCAAGGAACCAAAATAGGCTTGAAGTTTATGAGGAAAGTCATATAGGTACGATTGAAGTCATAAACTCAGTTGTTAACATGGCGCGGGAGAAAAAATGTAGGATTTTGATTATGGGAGACTTTAATCATAAAGAGATAGATTGGATAAATCTTGACCCACACAGTGGTGAGGACTCATTCGGGGCAAGATTCCTAGATTGCATACAAGGGAATTTCCTACACCAACATGTAATGGAACCAACAAGGGCCAGGGGTGGGGATGAGCCATCACTACTTGATCTAGTGTTCACAGATAATGTGTTGGATATTGAAAAAATTGAGTATGAACCACCAATTGGAAAGAGTGACCACTGTGTGTTGTTGATGGAGTATATCATTGAAGACATTCTTCCTGAGAGTAGAGGCACTGAGGACATGAGGAGGAACTATCGGAAAGGAGATTACATCAAAATGAATGAGCTTTTTGCAGTTATTGACTGGAGAACCTTATTTTACAACAAATCTGTACAAGAAATGTATGACATCTTTTGTGAGAAATATGGGAAGATAGTAGATTGCTGCATACCTGTCACCAAAGTAGGTGTAATTCATGCCAGAGAGAAATGGTTCGATAATGGGTGTAAAAGAGCTAAGGAGTGGAGAGACAAATGCTGGAAAAGGTATAGGAGGAGAAAAAACATAAATGCCTGGCAAACCTACAAAAGAGCAAGAAATGACTACCTAAGTAAAAGGAGAGATGCAGAGAGAGACTATGAGAGGGACATCACCAGGAAGGCTAAAGAAAATCCCAAGCTTTTCCACAGCTTTATCAGAGGAAAACTGAAGGTAAAAGAACAGGTTTTAAGGCTAAAGAGAGCGGATGGAAGCATCACTGAGACGGATGAAGAGATCTGCAAAGAATTGAACAAGGAGTTTCAGTCAGTATTTACAGTAGAAAATACCCCACCCCCTCAGATTGCAGTGATAGAAGCTCAAGGGCCAGTATTAGAGAACATCAACCTTACAGCCACAGAGGTATGCAAAGCGCTGATGGATTTAGATGTTCATAAAGCTACAGGTCCCGATGACATATCTCCTCATGTGCTTAAAAAATGCGCAAGCACAATATCAGTGGCACTAAGTATCATATTTAAGGAGTCACTGGAGTCGGGGGAGATTCCAAGATGCTTGAAACAAGCAAATGTGATACCTATCTTCAAAAAGGGAAGGAGGGATACGGCTCTGAACTATAGACCAGTTTCCTTGACCAGCATAGTTTGCAAAGTTATGGAGAAACTACTAAGGAAACATATCTCTTTTCACTTGGAATCCTTCAACTTTTTGTCAGTGAGGCAACATGGCTTCAGAGAAGGTAGATCAACAGTAACAAACTTATTAGAATTTTATGATGAGGTAAGCCAAATCTTACAGGAAAGAGAGGGCTGGGCAGATTGCATATTCCTAGACTTCCAGAAAGCGTTTGACACTGTTCCACATGGGAGACTTATTAGGAAGCTGCAATCAATGGCTAGAATAGGTGGAAATGTTTTGGAATGGATAAAAACTTACTTAGAAGAAAGGGAACAGAGGGTTAGAGTAAGACACTCAGTGTCTGAATGGAGAAGAGTTAGTAGTGGAGTTCCACAGGGTTCAGTTTTAGGGCCACTTTTGTTCCTTGTATATGTAAATGACCTACCAGAGTCTGTAAATTCATTCATGAATATGTTTGCAGATGATGCAAAGATTGTGAAGAAAGTAAAAAACGAGAACAATGGTAGAGAACTTCAGGAGGATCTAAATAATCTGCATGAGTGGTCAGAAAAGTGGCTAATGAAATTCAATACTTCAATATGTAAGGTAATGAGAATGGGTACAAGTGCAAGAAGGCCCAAGCTTGACTACTCGGTGGCTGGAGTACAACTTCAAGAGACAGAAAATGAGAGAGATCTAAGAGTAAACATATTGGCAGATTTGTCTCCAGAAATACATATAAATGGCATAGTAAGGGCAGCATATGCATTCTTATCAAATGTAAGGGTAGCCTTCAGGCACATGGACAAGGAAATGTTCATAAATATTTATGTAACCTATGTGAGGCCAAAACTCGAATATGCAGCCCCCTTTTGGAATCTGCACTTGAAAAAGCACATAGCTAAGCTTGAAAAAGTTCAAAGACATGCCACGAAACTGGTGCCAGAAATACGCAATCTCAGTAATGATGAGAGGCTGAGGGAATTAGACTTACCATCACTCGAAGCTAGAAGAGTGAGGGGGGATATGGTGACAGTCTTTAAATTCCTTCATGGTTATGATAGAGTGGATAGGGATGGATATTTTGATATGGCTGGCTCTAGAACTAGAGGTCATAGTTTGAAGCTTCGTAAGAAAACTTCTTCGCAGGATGTAAGGAAATACTTTTTCAGTGTAAGAGTAGTTGATAATTGGAATTGGCTAAGCGAGGAGGTAGTTAATGCTATCTCAATCCATAGTTTTAAGGACAGGTATGATAAGTATCACTAAGTATAAAATGGAACCAATCAGGAGACGGGAAGATACGAGCTTTGGGCTCTTTCCCGTAAACACAATTAGGTAATCACAATTAGGTAATCCCACACACACACACACACACACACACACACACACACACACACACACACACACACAGTGAGGCAACATGGCTTCAGAGAAGGTAGATCAACAGTAACAAACTTATTAGAATTTTATGATGAGGTAAGCCAAATCTTACAGGAAAGAGAGGGCTGGGCAGATTGCATATTCCTAGACTTCCAGAAAGTGTTTGACACTGTTCCACATGGGAGACTTATTAGGAAGCTGCAATCAATGGCTAGATAAGGTGGAAATGTTTTGGAATGGATAAAAACTTTCTTAGAAGGAAGGGAACAGAGGGTTAGAGTAAGACACTCAGTGTCTGAATGGAGAAGAGTTAGTGGTGGAGTTCCACAGGGTTCAGTTTTAGGGCCACTTTTGTTCCTTGTATATGTAAATGACCTACCAGAGTCTGTAAATTCATTCATGAATATGTTTGCAGATGATGCAAAGATTGTGAAGAAAGTGAAAAACGAGAACAATGGTAGAGAACTTCAGGAGGATCTAAATAATCTGCATGAGTGGTCAGAAAAGTGGCTAATGAAATTCAATACTTCAAAATGTAAGGTAATGAGAATGGGTACAAGTGCAAGAAGGCCCAAGCTTGACTACTCGGTGGCTGGAGTACAACTTCAAGAGACAGAAAATGAGAGAGCTCTAGGAATAAACATACTGGCAGATTTGTCTCCAGAAATACATATAAATGGCATAGTAAGGGCAGCATATGCATTCTTATCAAATGTAAGGGTAGCCTTCAGGCACATGGACAAGGAAATGTTCATAAATATTTATGTAACCTATGTGAGGCCAAAACTCGAATATGCAGCCCCACTTTGGAATCCGCACTTGAAAAAGCACATAGCTAAGCTTGAAAAAGTTCAAAGACATGCCACGAAACTGGTGCCAGAAATACGCAATCTCAGTTATGATGAGAGGCTGAGGGAATTAGACTTACCATCACTCGAAGCTAGAAGAGTGAGGGGGGATATGGTGACAGTCTTTAAATTCCTTCATGGTTATGATAGAGTGGATAGGGATGGATATTTTGATATGGCTGGCTCTAGAACTAGAGGTCATAGTTTGAAGATTCGTAAGAAAACTTCTTTGCAGGATGTAAGGAAATACTTTTTCAGTGTAAGAGTAGTTGATAATTGGAAATGGCTAAGCGAGGAGGTAGTTAATGCTATCTCAATCCATAGTTTTAAGGACAGGTATGATAAGTATCACTAAGTATAAACTGGAACCGATCAGGAGACGGGAAGATACGAGCTTTGGGCTCTTTCCCGTAAACACAATTAGGTAATTACAATTAGGTAATCACACACAGTCTTTAAATTCCTTCATGGTTATGATAGAGTGGATAGGGATGGATATTTTGATATGGCTGGCTCTAGAACTAGAGGTCATATTTTGAAGCTTCGTAAGAAAACTTCTTTGCACAATGTAAGGAAATACTTTTTCAGTGAAAGAGTAGTTGATAATTGGAATTGGCTAAGCGAGGAGGTAGTTAATGCTATCTCAATCCATAGTTTTAAGGACAGGTATGATAAGTATCACTAAGTCTAAAATGGAACCGATCAGGCGACGGGAAGATACGAGCTTTGGGCTCTTTCCCGTAAGCACAATTAGGTAATCACACACTCACACCTAAAAAATAGTTGAGTGATTGGGTTAGGATAGATTTGATCTATTTTTAGGATTGTTGTCAGCCGTGCAACTTATGCAAGAAGAGGCATTACCATACAAAAAAGACTAATCTAGAAGGCATATTCAGTCATATTGCATTGTATATACTGTAATCTTGGAAAACTTAGCAGAACACTTGCAATTCATAAATATATCTTTTGTATTTTCACTTATTTTTAGTTGGACTAGTCTGATGTATATTTTGGAAATATATCTTTGAAAGTCAACACCCATATTGAAGTTGTGATGGACATAAAACTTTTTCAGACAAAATTTTTACTGGTTCCATAAAATGCACAAAAAGAATCCAATGCTGTCAATATTGGAGGTTCAGAGGTACAGTATATAGAAATTTTTTTAGAAAAACCCAGTTAAAGCTTGGTTGTTTGGATTGAATTAGATGTGGTTTGTCAGCTTAAAACTAAAATTTTCGGAAGATAGTCTTATATTAATTAAGAAGAATTAATTATTGAGCTAGATTTCTTTTCCACCTCCTTCAACATTGCTTTCCTAGTTTTGGTCATTTTCATCCACCTAGACGGGTAAGAGTGGAGCTGCCCTGAGTTTTGTTACTTCTCTGAGCTTAGCTCTTTAGAAACTTAATGCCAGGTAAGCAAAACATTGGATCCTAAGTATTCTGTGGTGCATAATGGACCAACCTGTCATTCGAACAAATATTGTAGGATATTAATTAAAGGCTACCCCTCTTGGTTGCATAATTTGGAGAAGGTGCAGTAATGTTAAAATAAGTATCATACCCTCTGATCTGGTGGAGAGTTTTCACTTATAGGGTTAATTTTTGATCGCTGTAGTTATTTACTGTCATGGTTGGTGTTAATGGCTGTTTTTGTTGTTGCTGTTCCCTAAGCTGATTAACCCAGGTCTCTAAGGTAGACCACTACCAATCATGGGCTTTCCTACAGAGCTCTCAGGAAGTGTATGTTATGTTGGTGGTGTATATGATTGTGTCTTGTATGGCCTTCCATAATGTATTTCCTGGGCGGTTATCAATCTCTCAGGCTAGAAGGAACCTTCAAAACCTGTCGGACAGCCATTTCTCGATGTAGAAAAATTTGCGTTACTGTGCCTGTTGTGTTGAGAGATGAGATAATTGCCTCGGTGACCAAAGCCTCTTCCAGGTTCTAATGCCCTTGAGGGATAGGGATTGGTTGTGGCAGTTTGGTTAAGTATTTCATGAAGATTGCATACTGCAAATTCAAAAGCAGAACCATTACATGCTTTTAGAAAGGTTAGAACGCTAGTTAACTCATGAAAATAGAAAAATAAGCTAAAAAGAAACAGTGAACCTTAGAGAAAAATATAAATACAAAGCCAGCATATACATTTGTATTGTAAACAGTAGGAGAAGGGCCTTACAAATAAAGGCTTTAGCAGTTGTATCTAAAGCTTTCACTGTAAAGGCCTTACGTTATTTGTTTACTATGCAAGTGCATATGTTGGTTTTGTATTTATTGTATCCTCTTAGGTTCACTGTTTCATTTTTGCTTCACTTGTTTTTCTTATTTTTCTATTTTTGTGAGTTAATTAGTTTTCTAGCCTTTCTGAAACCATACCGTGCTTTTGTTTCTGAATCTACACTGCGTAATAATCCCAGTGAAATAGTTAATGTTGGCTAGATCTTGTTGAATCAGCCATTATGATTGTATGCAACAGATCTAATTATCATCACTTGTGTTTAGAATAATCTTCAAAATCTATATTTTAACTTCATTCACATTAAAGAAGATGATTACAGTTTTTACAAGGTGAATTACTGGTCCCGTGTCTATTCTAACAGGCAGACCCAACCCTTGAAAATATCTTCATATTACCCTTTCAATAATAAATCAGATGTCACATAAGTAGACTTGCATATAAGATTATAAAATGTTAAACAGTCGCTTAAGTACCATCCTAAAACTACATGCAACAGGCAGGAGTCTTTAGTATGCTACATTAACTATTAGTCATATCATCTTTGCTGATGCAACAACACTACTGTTGTAAATGTCACATCCTCCCTGAACTGTCTAGAAATCCTGAACATCAGTAGTGATTACTTTTTAAAATATTATGTGCATAAACAAGCTAGTGTACATCATGTATTATATAGCAACTTTTTTTTAATATATAAATGTGGAGAGTGATATTCGGAAACAATGCTTCTCATACTAGAAGGCTAGAAATGGATTCTTGCATGAAAATCTGGAACTTTGGGAAGCAGACATTGCATCAATGATATATGATATATGTAATTTTTTTTTTTTTTCATAACAAGCAAGAATGTTTCTCTCATTGGACCCGGGCACCAAGAATATATTGAGAAGAAGAAAAAATAGCTGGTTAAGGATAAAGCAGAAATAAGAGAATGGTGAATAATAGGAGGAGGATATGCTGAAAGAATAGGCCCTGAGATGATAATAGATCAGATCAGCATTTTGAAGGAAGAAAGGTCTTAAGAGTTAGGGAAAACAGAAGGAAGAAGAGAGTTTCATAGCCTGGAAGTGGAATGAAGGACGCAGTCACTTTACCAACCAATCTGCAAGCTACAAATATCCGCACAGTAACTGTGTGACAAAGCTGCTTGGCGAGTGTTGCTTGGCTCGCCTCGGGGAAGGGATGCACCATGCCATTTCATCATAGCAGTAATGGAAGTAGTATTGATAGAAAAGAGGAAGGGATGATAACTTATGGCAAAGAGACAGAGAATCCAGATTAAAAGCAATAGAAGGGTCAATAAGAAGTTGATGGCCTTAGATTAAACCTATCAAGGAGATAAGTATTAAAAGAAGCACCCCTGATGCGAGTAATATTCTAAGTAGAGATGGATAAGACCTTCATAGATTTTTAGTGACTGAGAAGAGGAGAAGAAATAACAAACATGAAACAGAACTCCCAGTGTTTTAGATGCAGTTTTAGAAATTTGAATTATATGACTCCTCAAAGATGATTTAGAGGCTATTTGAATCCTTATATTTAAATAGAATTGATCTGGTTTTACAACACAGAATTCCTTTTCTATTAAGGGCAAGAACGGTGCCTTCTTGCAAAGAACTTTGGTTTTGGCAAGTGTGACTGGTATCCTGAGTGAATGCTTTCTCTAACCTTAGACCATGGCTTGTCTTGAATCGATGACCTGACCAATCAATAGGGCTAGCATGAGGTGAAGAAGATAAAAAAATAGCCAGAAACTGTGTCTTGGAAATATTAAATTTAATGATATTTTGGGTGTCCCCACTCAGACACTCTGTAAATCGGAGTTGGGAGTAGAAGAAGGAGTGATACGAGATTTGAGTAGCAGACGAATGTTGTGAAGAGAAGGCAGAGGAAACGTGAAGGGTAGAATTGTCGGCAAAGGCATGTAGAAGTGAGGCAGATGGGAACTTGAGAAGATCAATGATGAAGAGAAGGAACAGAGTAGGTGAAAGAACAGATTCCTGTGGAACACCACTGGTAATTGGGAATGCCGGAAATCATGAAACATAGAGAAGGGGTAAAGCCATAAGCAGAAAGTTTGGCTAACAGAGCTTTGTGCCACACTACCAAAAGCCTTAGAGATATCAAGGTCAGTGTTAAAAGATTCCCATAGCTCTTCACAGATGATGATGATACAGTACATGAGTGAGGTAGGACAGGAGGTGACCAGTAGATTTTGCCTTGTGGAAGGTGTACTGATGGTCAGAAATAAGCGAGTTAGGTTCAAGATGTGTTAAGAAGTGAGAATTGAGCAAAGTTTTGAATGCTTTATCAGCAGAGGTTAAGGCAATTAGTTGGTAATTGGAAGAAATAGAATAATCACCCATCTTAGGAACTAACTTAACTAGAGCATGCTTCTGAGATGTAGGATAGGCACTGATTGAGAGAATGGCAGGAAAAAATGGCAAAACATGGAAGCCAGGTCACCTGAAAATTCCTTAAGGAACCTTATAGTGATACCGGTAGATCTAGATACTTTGTTTGTCTTTAGAAAGTGAAGAACTCTACAGACTTTGCGAGTAGAAAGAATAAGGTAGGGCATAGGGTTAGAGTGGGGTAAATTATGAGGGTCAGGTGCACTGGAATGGCTTATGGAAGAGGTAACAGAAATTCAAGAGCCAAAGAGAGTGGCTTTGTCAGTGGGATAATAAAACTATAGAACCAACAGATCGAGTGAAAGTGGGAAAGCTTGAATTACAGAAGCTGTATTAGACCTTTTTGGCTATGCAACAGAACCATTTATCAGCGGGAGAAAAGTTCATGTCATCAAGTTTTCTTCTAAGAAAGAAAGCTTTATACCCACGATTCTGAGCAGTGCAGCTATTTCCTTGCTTTAATAAAAGCAGAACGAATTAAATCAGGAGAGCCTTTGTGTGAACAGTATACCCAATCCCTGGCAGTCTAACCAAGGATGAGGGGGTGAAAAAGGTTTGCTAGAGGAGGGGATGAAAGCCTCCATCCCGGAGGTTATGATCTCAGCAACTTTTTGGGCTACTTGATCAGGGTTGCGGGTCTGACACTAGTAGGCATCCCATGAAAAATCAAGAAGAAAGCTACTCAAATCATCGTTTTGGTACACTTGGTGCAAAAGAAGGAGTCATTGGTAAAGGAGTGAAAATGGAAAAGATTAAGATCAAAGAGTTAACAAGAGGGGAAAGTGCAGAATATGAATAATGTGTAGGATTAGAAGTAAAGAAAAGGCTAGGAATGTTAGCTGCATGGTCGTGGCGATCGAGAACACATGTAGGATGTTTAATAATTTGCTTCCGTGATTGACAGAAAGATTAAGGGCCTCACTCCTACCCAGATCATTGTGACTAGAATGAAGCTACTCACTGAGATGAACATTGAAGTGTCCAATGTAGAGAACTTCAGCATGTGGGTGCAAAGATAGCAAGGACTCATGGCTGTACAATAGATATTCAAAGAAGGATATTAAGTCAGTGGAGTTAGGAGATCAATAGTAGAGGCAAAGTAATATAATGGTAGTAGAGAGGTGGCTCTTCAGCCATAGAACATCAAAGTTAGAAGATTTAAGGTCCTTGAACCTTGCAATAGATGTGGTAATGGAACGTAAACGAGACTATAGGTTGAATTGGACCAGAGAATACTCAGCTAGACAGCTGGGTTTCAGTGCTGCTGCACAGACGAAAGATTAAAGTTTAGACCCCAGAAGGTACAAAAGTAAATAGAGAAAGAAGCAGATCTGTTAGGAGGTGTAAGGTATACTACCACCAAGCATGTCCACCTTCAAGCCAATACTGGAGTCAACAAAATAAAGTACTCGGAAATTCTTAGCACCCCTTCATGCCCAGTACTGGGGGCCATGAGTGGTTAGCCTTCTGTGATTATAGTAAAGATGATGGAAAAAAAGAAAACAAAGAGAAACATAGATGGGGAGTGTTGTCACATGTCAAATGTAAAGGGATAGTAAGAGATGTGTAAAGAATACGCCAGAATATTCATTGAAGCTGTAGGCATAGTGACGAAGGAAGACTTGACAATGAACTGTCTTTACCAGTCCTAACTAAGTCAAAAATACCTTCAGGTTGTATGCAACAGGTGGCTGGTGCCATGGGCCAACTTACTGCTGTTTCATGTATCACTAATAATTCCTTATGGGAGCAGACACACACAGGGTAGAGCTGGGATATTAAGGCTAGATGCCCTTCCTAAGACCCTATGGAGATTTCAGTTGTGGGTCTCCACTTCCTGAGTAGACTGCTCTAACCATTATGCTACGCTTAATATTTTTTCTAATATATATATTAGTAACATTAAAATTTCTTTTAGTATTTCAAGTAGCACTATTGAGAGTCATATTGATTCTGTCATGTGAAGATTTTTGTATCTTTGTATTTCACTATAACACTCATATTTTTTTTATTTTAACCCAGATATCAGTAATACTAATCAAATTGATGTCATAAGTGTCACCAACTGCACTCAGTCTCCATATGCCATGAAGAATTGATTGATTTTATAAACACTTATTGCACAGCCAAATGCTATGAGGGCGCCGAAGTCTTTTCCTCATGCACAATGGAGCTTCTCAGACTCCACTTTGTTCATATTTATAAGAACTTAATCTTATAATTGTTGATGCTAAGTTTTAATAGATATTTCAAATAGATTAAAATTTTACTCAACCCAAAATGTTAAAATAAGAAACTCTTCCTTACCATTATACCTTTCAAATGCACATTTGTGATCAAAATTGATTTATATATATATATATTATATATATATATATATATATATATATATATATATATATATATATATATATATATATATATATATAT
>JAXCGZ010005843.1:0-70000 GCA_037179515.1 Halocaridina rubra
ATAATGTATAATGATGATGATCTTTTCTTATCGTAATCCTCTTTGTACTGGTGGAAGAAGTCTCTGCGGGCGCTATTTACTATATTAAAAAAAAAGAAAATTAATATAGTAAATAAGCGCCCGCAGAGGCTTCTTCCACCAGTACAAAGAGGATTACGATAAGGAAAGATCATCATCATTATTCATTATATATACACCCACCCTACCTCTGTCATATGTCTATCTAATCTACATTTGAAGGTGTCTAAGGTATTGGCATTTATTATCTTACTAGGAATACTCTACGGTATTACCAAGCCAATTTTCACCAATTTCCCTTCTAAACCTAAATTTATCAAGATTAAATCCATTACCCATTACGAGTTCTGGTTTGATCATGAATTTTTAAAACTTTATTAATATCACCCTTGTTAATCCCTTTAAACCATTTATACACCTCGTTCATATCCCCCTTAAGTCAGTGCCTCTCTAGAGAATGTAGATAAGTTTTTTAATCTGTCATATGGTAGATTTAGGCATTGCATAATTATTTTTTTTTTCGTTTTTTAGTCTTGCTTTGGTTATTTATAATTCTTCTTTTATCTTTGTATACATATGCAGATAGAGGTTTGTTAACCTGCATCCTCCTCCTCTTCTACCACATAAGTTACTTGCTCACTGCCACCATGCATGTCCCAGTATACTGTATAACTGTTGCCCACTGCATAATAGAGTAAAGTATAGTAATGTATGTTAATTTCAAGCTGTAAAGTGAATATGAATATCTTTTGTATACTCTTAAAAATAGATACAGAGCTTTCTGCTTTGCTATGTAGTAATAAAATATGTTTTTTTTACTTATCTTATATCTTTGGCATGGTGTGTGTATGTAAGGTTTGGAACGTATCTATGCCCTTTATCATTGTTTCCTATGGAAAATAACTCGTTTTTTCACGCGATTTTCCATTTACCCGACACTTCTGAGAACCTATCTAGGCGTTATTCTGAGAACTAGGTGTGTATATATATATATATAAATATATATATATATATATATATATATATATATATATATATATATATATATATATATATATATATATATATATATATATATATATATATATATATATATATATATATATATATCACTAATAGGAGAGAAATAATACCTCATGTATATTCCCTGTATGTACTAAGAACCGATTAGAAGTGTTAGGAAAACCAGCAATCCTTTTATCATTAAAATATAGTTTTTTTGTCTCAGAACGTCAGACGGAAGAAGTGAGGTTATAATGAAGTCCTATTGCATGTGTTTTTTTTTACATACTAAATAACTTGCAGACTGTTTTAATCTCTATTGTTTTTTCTCGTTGTATAGTGTATGTTATGTGCATTGGTTGTCTTACATCCCTAGTGAGCTTAGCGTGGGGTGCAACCTCTTACGCACGCACAGTTCGTTTCACAAACACGGAAAAAAATAATATCAGTTGGAGAGGGACAGTGGTTCTGCTTTTGTGGCATACTTTCAGTATTAGTAAGTGAAGTAACTTATTGATTTTCTTTTGTGATTGATTCCGTTGCCATAATGATGAATGTTTATATTATTATATATGTGAAATAAGCATTGTATTTATAGATATAGCAACATATTTGGAGTTCTACATTCACTCCAAAGGCAAACTTTTCAATTGCAGTAATTCATGAGTTAATTAAATCTTGGTATTTATATCGTTACTCCTGATGATGGGGGGTAAAGAATTTCACATTAGTATTCTCTGCGTAAAATAAAACTCTCCTAAAAGTGATAAGGAAACTGTTAGCAGGCAATCCCTTCCTCCCTTATTTGTTTTTCATTCAACAAATAAAGAAAAAAGATTGGTGTGCTAAAATTCTATTACCTCATCAGTTCATCTACATTTATGGCCATTTTGATAGGTCAGCAAACTATGATATGGTATTTTAAACTAAAAACTTGTAATAGGTAATATGTGCAATCTTTTGTAATGATGTCTTGTATATTTATGTATTTCAGCTGCTCGAGTTGTAGCCATGGTCCTCTTTGCATCAACATTTCGCTTGTGGTTAATTGCAGTGTGTTTTGCACACTGGATATTGATGGTCATATGGCTTATATCTCTACGATCGCTCTTTCAAGTTTGTGGCTCAAAGGTTGAAGAAGTTACCCTTAGGTATATAGTCCTTTCTAAGCTGGGGGAAATTGCTTTAAGGTACTCAATTACTAACATCTCTTAAACTATATTTGTTATTAAACTGTATTTGTTAATCTAAATTTTTCTATATGATTCTGAATATATTTTCCATATACCTATTGTATGCTAATGCAGTATTTCTAAAAAGTGATTTGGGCATTATGTGTCATTTTGTTTATTTCTATCATACTTCGAGTATTTTCTTCATTTACCTTTATTGTCTTAACTTTAGCATTTTTTTTTTATAAATTTATGCTGACACGTAATTTATTTGTAACCATAATTGTTGTGCATTTTCCCTAACCAGTGATTAAGAAATATTGCAGAGTATTTGCTTGTCATTTAACTATGCTCTTTATATTCAGTACTGTTCTTTCTTATGCCACAGTCTCTAAGATACATACAACAAAAAGAAAGAACAGAGATAAAAACAAAGGAGATAACTTTACGCTTCCACATATCTTAATTGATTTGCTTAAGTTCATATGTTTTGCCTGTCATGGAGAATGAACAAGACCAAGCACATACATCTGTACTTTTCACACCAGCCCTCAGGTTTCTTGGTTCACATTTCTTTTATCTATAATAATTGTAGCTGAATAACGTTGAGATATGGATTATATAATTTTCTGCTAGCACATTTTGCTTTTTCCTCTTTTCTCAATATTCTGTATAGTTTCAAGACCTCAACTAGAGAGAGTGGCTTGCTCTTCTAGAATACCTGGCAAAATTAGCTTCCTCTCCATCAGTGTCCTATTATACATCTAGTCAAAGTGCTAGACCAACTAAGTTGTTTGTTCACTCTCTCCATTAAACATATTTTCTGATTACTCTAAGTGTTTCACTTCACATTGTGAAGTTTACTTACCCATAAATCCTTTTCAAGGAATTCATTGCATCATCATCTCAATTTTCTGCATTTCATTGAGATGAATAGTTCAACATTTGCTTGCGTATTATTGTCATAGTAAACATACTTCCTTGGATCTTGTTCAGCATTGAGGTAGATAACTCCCACAACGTATTATTTAGACTTTTTTTTTATCTTTCTCCTTTCCTTGACTGCAATCAGTTTTCATGTTCACCTCTAGATATTTGAAATACTACGACTGAAGGTATTACGGATTTAACCATGACTGGTCCAGACAGCTCCGGGTTGAGTCTTCCTTCAGGATGGTTCATTCCTCATACCTACATTACACCAAATATTCTTGCGTATACATTACACACCTTTTGCTATCCCATTACATTTGACAAGTCACAACACTCCCCATATCTTTCTTTTTCCTCATATTTGCTATATTTATGGAAGGTCCACAGCTTATGGCTTCTAGTACCCAGCATAGAGGGCTGCTAAGAATCTCTGGAGATCTTGCTGACTTTACAACTGGCTTGAGGGTAGATATGCCTGGTGGTTGTAATGTTTTTGCCCCTAACCTTGCACCTCCTGATAGATCTGCTTCTTTCACTCTTATATTTTTTAACATTCGTGGCCTGAACTCTAATCTTTCATCTGTGGAACAGCACTTGGGTACTTCCCTCCTTAACCTCCTCCTCCTCTCTGATACCCAGCTGTCTAGCCATGCTTCCACTGATCCATTTCTAATCTATCACTATAACCTGTATTTTTGTTTTCATTCCAAAGCTGGGGTCAGTGCCTACTGCAACACTAACGCTCCTATTGCAAGGCTCATGAGCCTTGACTCTCCTGACTTTGATGTTCTCTGGCTGAAAATCTGTCTTTCCACAACCACTATATTCCTTTGCTTCTGCTATCGTTCTCCAAACTCCACTGACTTTGTGTCTTTCTTTAAATATCTGTCCTCTTGTTGTGAGTCCTTGCTATCTTCTCACCCACATGTCGAAGTTCTCTATATTGAAGACTCCAATGTACACCAAACTGAGTGGCTTAATTCTCACACTGATGTGGGAGGAAGTGAGACCCTTTCTTTCTCTTTTACTCACGATCTGGAGCAAATTATCAAACATCCTACTCGTGTTCCCAGTGACACGAATATGGAGCCAACACTCTTGACCAATATTTTACTTCTAACCCTTCAAACTACTCTTATTCTGTGCTTTCCCCTCTTGGTAAATCTGGCCACTCTGTGATATTAATCACTTTCATTTTTGCTTCCCCTCTACCAATCCCTCCTACTCAGCACCGCCTTTGGCATTTTGAGCGCACCCAACACGAAGATTTGCATAACATCCTCTTTGACTTCCCATGGGATGACTACTGCTTTCGGTCCCGCAACCCTAATCAGGTAGCCCTAAAAGTTGCCGAAATCATAACCTCGGGAACGGAGGCGTACATCCCCTCTTCTTTTAAAACTTTTTCTCCCCCTAATTCTTGGTTTTACAGTGCCTGCTCCATGGCTATACAGGCCATGGACCAGGCACACTGGTTGTACCAAGCCTCTCCTTCTGCTTTAACTTGCTCTGGTTTTATTGTAGCTACGAATTGCTGTACTGCTCAGATTCGAAGGTCTAAGGCTTCCTTTATAAGAAGAAAAGTTGATGACCTTAACTTCTCACCCACTGACAGATCTTGCTGGTCCTTAGCCAAAAATCTCTCCAAACACTTCTGTAAATCAAGCTTTCACCCTCTCATTTGTTCTGATGATTCTATAGCTTGCTCTCCCACTGATAAAGCCACTCTTTTTGGCTCTCATTTTTCTGCCAACTCTTCCGTAAACGATTCCAGGGGACCTGTCCCTCAATCTTTACCCCTCTCTAACCCTATACCCTCCCTTATCCTTTCTTCACGCAAAGTTTATAAGGTTCTTTGCTTGCTAAAGATGAACAAGGCATGTGGTCCTGATGGTGTCCCTGCAAGGTACCTTAAGGAGTTTGCAGATAAACTGGCTCGCATGCTTTGCCGTCGTTTTGCTTCATTCTCTCAACCAGTATTTGTCCTTCATCTTGAAAACATTCTCTACAGCAAACTGTTCCTAAGAAGGGTGACCACTATTCCTTCAGACTACCGATCTATTGCCCTTACCCCTTCAATAGCTAAAGTTTTCGAAAGGTTGCTCACTGATCACTTTTTGAAATGTCTTGAATCTAACTCACTTATCTCTGATCACCAGTGCAGCTTCCGCAAGGCAAGATCCAATGGTGATCTCCTGTCCAATCTTACTCATGTATGGTCATCTTCTCTGAGGAACGATAGGGAATCCTTTGTCGTCGCCTTTGATATCTCTAAGGCTTTTGACAGAGTCAGGCACAAGACCCTGTAGGCCAAACTCCCCACCTATGGCATTACTCCTTCTCTCTGTTCTTGATATCCAGTTTTCTCTCTGACCGTTTTATATCTGAAGTTGTTGATGGTACAACATCTATCCCACTCCATGTTACCAGTGGTGTTCTACAGGGCTCTTTTCTTTCACCTACTCTGTTCCTTCTTTTCATCAATGATCTTCTACAATCCCCAACTTCCTATCTTCTTCACACCTTCTTCACCCTTCACTTTTCCTCTGCCTTTTATTCACAACCTTCGTTTGCTACTCGTAATCAGTTTCGTATCACTCTTTCTTTCTACTCTGAACTCTGATTTGCAGAGGGTATCTGAGTGGGGCATCCAAAATTTAGTTACATTTAATACCTACAAGACAGTTTCTGACTGTCTCTTTATCTTCTCCTCCTGATAACCCTATTGTCTTTGAAACTAATGAAATTTACCCTCTTATTTCTATCAACATATTAGGAATCCATTTAGCCTTTAACTTGTCTTGGAGAAATCACATAATACAAATTTCTAAATATGCTTTAAAAAAATTGAAGGTTCTGTTTCGTTTTTGTCATTACTTTAGCTCTTCACAGTTACTTAAAATCTATGAAGGTCTTATCCGTCCATGCTTAGAATACTGCTCACACATATGGGATGCTTCTTCTTATACTTATCTCCTTGATAGGGTTGAATTTAAGGCAATCAGACTCAACAATGACCCTTCGCTTTCTTTTAATCTGGAGTCTCTTTTTCTTTGCCGTAAAGTATTATCACTTTTTCTTTTCTATTGCTACTCCTTCCATCACTGCTCTGATGAGTTGGCAAGTTGTATCCCTCCCTCATTGCCGAGACCGCGTAACACTCACCAAGCAGCCTCGTCCCACAGGTACTGTGTGGAGATTTGTAGTTTGCGGATTGGTCAGTGCAGCAACTGCTTCTTCCCATCTACCTCCAGCCTCTGGAAGTCTCTTCATCCATCTGTATCTCCTAATTCTAATATCCTATCTTCCTTCCAAAAGCGTATCTATTGTCATCTCAGGGCCTAATCCTCCATATCTCTAGTTCCTCAGTACTTTGACTATTCTTTCAGTCTGTCCATTTCGTTTGTGTATCATTACCTCATCTCTGCCTTGATTATAATCTTTTTCTTTTCCTTTGTCTTAATGTTTTCTCGTGCCCATGCCTTTATTGATCAGGGCATTTTTTTTTTGCCTGTCCTGGTGTCACTCTCATAAAAGAAATAAAATAATTTTTAACTTTATTTTCATATTGGCCACCTGTTTATATATAGTGCATAACCTTACTCTTTTTAAACAAGAAGACTTAGTTTCCGTCTCCTACATTCTACAATTTGTTTCACCACCAATATCAGCAGGATTGCCTACAATACTGCCATCATATCTGTGCCATTGGGTTATAGCAACCTGCACATGTTCTCAAGTCGAGCCTTCCCTATTTTCATTCTAATTCTTCAACACAGAGTTTTGTATATGTATATTTTATATTTCCATCATACCATTTATAACAACTGGCCCTATATATTCTTGATTTTGACCCTCATTTACCTCAAAAGCCTTTACTGGAAATGATTCTGTCTCTTCTGGTACGCATTTTTAAGCTTTCAAATTTCTGCTTCATAGCATATTCAAACTGAACACTATATTTTTATATAAATATTTATGTATATTGTGATTTTTTTTTAATCATTTTTTGCAATCAACTCTCAACTGTTAATGTATAGTTTGATGGTATTTTACACATTTGTATTTTGATCTTTTCCTTGTGGAGTGAGCTTATGATACTTAATTAATTTTTATTCCATCATACGATCATCAGTCTCCTATCAAGGTAGCATGGTATAATGATTTGAAGGTTTTGTGTACTCTATATCAATATCAATATGCTAATTTCTTAAGAGCCATACTCTCTTCATTTTCAAAAAGTGATTGTCAGCTCTTCTTTAGAGTCTTGTTGTGGAGTATTTTTGAGTACAGTATATGTAATCTCCAGGTCTTCATGATATACATAACTTATGACACTCGCAATATTTGCAGTTTTGTATTGGCTGCTGTGTACTTGTTCAGTTTCATTAATGCGCAAGAGGAACCCACAAAAAACAAGTATATCGCCTACTATATCATCTGTGAATTTGAAAATATCATCATGATCAGCTTGCATCTTGCATTTGGTGAATCTTCTCATTGGTATTATGTTGCGGGTAAGCTCAGCAGGTGAATTTTTATTTTATAAACTTTTGGCTTCTCCCATCAGGGGTTGCCACAGCAGATCAGTCATCTCCATATCACCCTATTCCATGTGTCTTCTGTCACACAACACACCCACATATCATCCCTCACCACATCTGTAAATCTCCTTTTGGGTGTACCTCTTCCTCACCTGCGTGGCAACTCTATTCTCAGCATCCTTCTCCCAACATACTCCTCATCTGTCGTCTGTACACACCCAAACCATCTCAGTCTCATTTCTCTCGCCATGTTCCTCAATCGTCTTACCTGTTCTGTACCCCCTAATTTACTCATTCTTTATCCTGTCCATCCTCGTCTATATCAGAGAAATCCGTATTATCTTCATCTCTGCCACCTCCAGCTCTGCCTCCTGTCATTCTGTGAATGGGACTGTTTCTAAGCCATACAACATAGCTGATGTTACTACTGTAATGTAAGCTTTCCCTTTGACTCATGCAAGTACCCTTTTATCACATATAACTCCTGTCAGTCTTCTCCATCCTGTCCATCCTGCACACTCTCCATTCATTTGAACAGTTTACCCCAAATATGTAAACTCGTCTGCCTCTTAACTAATCCACTTTTCCTAATCTTTTTCCATTTTTACTCCCCCTCCATCAATTCCTCCTACTCAGCACCACCTTTGGCTCTTTGAGTATTCCCAACACGATGATTTGCATAACTTTCTCTTTGGCTTCCCATGGGGTTGACTACTGCTTTCTGACCCGGAACCCTGATCAGGTAGCCCTAAAAGTTTCCGAGTTTCTAACCTCGGGAATGGAGGTGTTCATCCCTTCCTCTTTAAAAACTTTTTTTCCCACTAATCCTAGGTTTGACTGTGCCTTTATGGTTACTCAGGTCAGTCATCGGGCATACCGGTTGTACCAAGCCTCTCCTGATTTAATTTGCTCAGCTTTTATTGTAGCCTGGATTTGCTGCACTGCTCAGATTCAGAGGCTTGAAGCTTCCTTTTTAAGAGGTAAAGGTGATGACCTTAACTCCTTTCCACTGATAACTTTTTCTGGTCTTTAGTCAAAAACCTCTCCATAAACTTCTGTAACCCAAGCTTTCCTCCTCTCATTTGTTGTGATTGTTATATAACTTGCTCTCCCACTGATAAAGCCACTCTCTATGGCTCTCATTTTTTGCCAAGTCTCCATTCTTTTCCGTCTTTTTATGCCTCACTCTCTCAACCAGTATCTCTCATCTTGGAACCATGCTGTAGTTCAGCCTGTTCCTAAGAAGGGTGACTGCTCTATTCCTTCCAAGTACCTACCTATTGTCCTAACTTCTGCTGTTGCTAAAGTATTCGAAACAGCTCAATTCTCACTTCTTGAAACAGTTGGAATCTAACTCGCTTATTTCTGATTGTCAGTATAGCTTTTGCAAGGCAAGATCCACTGGTGACTTCCAGTCTTATTTTACTCATGTATGGTAATTTTCTCTAAAGAACTATGGAGAATCCTTTGTCGTCGCCCTTGATACCTCTAAAGCTTTTGACAGTCTGGCACAAAGCTCTGTTGGCTAAGCTCCTTGATTATGGCTTTGCCCCATCTCTCGTTTCTCTGATTTTCAGTTTTCTTTCTGACAGTTTTATATCTGTGGTTGTTGACGGTACAACAACTAGCTCATTCCATGTTACCAGTGATGTTCCACTGGGCTCTGTTCTTTCACCTACTTTTTTCCTACTCTTCATTGATCTACTTCAGTCCCCATCCTCCTTTCTTCTCCATGCCATTGCTGATGATTCTGCCCTTGCTTTTTCCTCTGCCCTCTTTTCACAACCTTCATCTGCTAACCATAATGTATTGCATTACTCTTTCTTCTACTCTCACCTCCGATTTGCTAAGGGTATCTGAGTGGGGCACCCAAAATTTAGTTTAATTTAATGCCTCAAAGACACTGTTTCTGGCAATCTCTCTATCTTCTTCTTATAACCTTATTGTCTTCAAAACTAATGAAATTTGCCCTCTCAATTCTATTACATAATCAAAAATTTTTAATTCTGTATCCAAAAAATTGGGGGTTCGGTTTTATTTTAGTCACTGATTTTCCTTTTACTAGGTACTGTACTTACAATCTATAAAGGTCTTATCTATCCATGCTTATAATACTGCTTGCACATCTGGGGTGCTTCTTTTTATACTTGTCACCTTGATAGGGTTGAATTTAAGGCAATCAGACTCAACAATGACCCTTCTCTTTCTTTTAATCTGGAGTCTCTTTTTCTTCGCCATGAGGTATCATCCTTTTCTTTTGTATTGCTGTTCAGATGAGTTGGCGAGTTTCATACCTCCCTAACTGCTGAGACTGTGTAACTCTCGCCAAGCGGCCTCATTACACAGATACTGTCTGGAGATTTGTAGTTTGTGAATTTATCGGTGCAGCAACTTCTCTTTCCATTTACCTCCAGATTATGGAGCTCTCTTCCTCCTTGTGTCTTTCCTAATTCTTGTACCATCGTCCTTCAAAAAACTGGATCTGTCATCATCTCAACGCCTAATTTTGCCATATCTGTAGGTCCTCAATACTACGACTATTCTTTCAGCGTGTCCTTTTCCTGTTTTGCATCATTCACTTATTTCTGCCTTGTTCTTAACCCTCTGCTTTTTCTCTGTCTTAATATTTTCTTGGAGCCCGGGCCTGATGAGGGTAATTTTCTTGTGTCCCAGTATTATGCTTAAAAAAAAGAAAATCTGTGCCCTCCTACTCATTCTCACTTATGTACTCTGTCTCATATGTTATCTAGTTTCATTTATATAATATTGTTTTTAATCATAGTGCCTTCTTTGACTGATATTAGTAGGGTAGACTTCATGCAAGTAGAAAAATGTGTTTGCAGACAGTGTCGAAAAATAAAATGTTGAAAGGTTAGGTTAGGTCAGCTTCTTTTAACACTTTGACCTTTTGTCTTTCAACAATGACCTTCGACACTGCCCTACTACCGAAGAATAGAGGCATCAAGGTCTTGATAATAGCCTGCCTATTTTGGCATCTTCCATTAATTACTTTTTGCCAAGAAGAGAAATCACGTATAGAAGAATTGACTTTTTTCATTCCTCCATCCCTTAGGTAATGCCTGTGATGCACGCACATCATGGGAGAGTGAAATTCTTTGATATTTCTGATTTTTTATTTACGTATTTAATTTTTAATTTTCTCTCAGATTGTTGTCTGTAGTTATGTAACATATCAGTGTAATGGCAATACTTTTTTATGCAGTCCATTTTTAAGACTTAATGAAAAGTAATGAAATGTAGAACTTACATATCATGCCATGTATGATATGTACATGTTATGCGTATTATATATATTATACTATGTTACAAAAAGGAAAATGTTTTGCTTGGGCAAGACCATATGTTTTTGAAAATGTTGTGATTGATACGAAAGAGTATATTTAAGTTTGCTGGTTTATCAGTATATGTAAAGGATATGCTGTATGACTATGCAGTATTCATGTATAGATGTCATTTTCGTTTACTAATACAGTTTATTATGAATTCCACAGGTCCAGTCTTCCATTTCGTGAGTTTTGTTCTTGGTCTGGTAATGATGGTAGCATACTATAAATATCTTCATCCCACTATTCCTTACAACTCCATAGTCATTGAAAAGCTGCCAAATTCCTCTGATATGGAGAGGCCTTTACCACCCCAAGAGACGGACCAAAAAGTAAATGGTGAACTAATAACAGAAAGGCATGTGCAGATAGATGTCTGATACGAGGATTTAGCATGTACTGGAATATACTTAGTAACTATTTAAATAGTAAGTCTCGATACATTATGTGTGCTGTAGTAGTAGCTTGAGTATTTATGTGTAGCTTTGGCATTCAAGAATTAATAATTTTGTGTATGGTCTTGCATACTTGGTGTCACCCACTTAAATCCCAAGGTTGATGCAGTCTTCAGGCTAAACCAGTAATGAAAGCTGATATATATGTCCTTTTTAAATGATAATCGTATTGGAACTAATTTGGTCAGTTTTAGGTTAATGAGTCACAAGCAGAGGGAGTGAAGAATTTTTTTTTTTATCATGTGTATTGTATTTGTTGCTGTAGAGTTGTTACATTAATGTACTTGTTACTTATTTCTAGTAATGGTTGGGAGAATGAACATGTAATGGTATATGTGAAATGAAGTTCTTTCCATCTCGTTATCCATAAGATCTTTGTCAATGTCTCCCTACTTCTATATAATGCCTCCATTGTATTGAAATGACAATAGTCTCAATTTTAGTTAAGTCTGGGGAAGAGATAATTGTTCTCACTGAAAAATAAGTCTGACATTCAATCACTTTCTCTAGAAAAAGAAAGTTAGTAACTAATTCTGCACTCAGTTTTATTTCAATTATTCATGTTTTAGAAGTCAGAAATGTACTATCAGTTCAGCTTAAATGATTTCAAAAATGTACAAACTTTCATTTGACATTGTTCCGATTACAACACTTGGAAATCTACAGACATTACAACTGAAGCCATTAACTTTTGTGCAGTTGGAATTAAGGCTTCGAATAGTTCATGTAGAAGATTTATATACTGTATACAATATTTTTTTTTTTGTGTACAGGTATATTGTCAATGTCATGTCCTTCAGAGAGGTTGGTTTATAAAAAAGTGTGCTCTGTAATTGGAGAAATGACTCCACATTAGTATCTGCCACTAAATTGGTATTTAAATTCCTGCACTATAGTATGGATGCTTAGAAGTTTTAAATGTATTAGTACAGGAAGTCCCCAGTTTAGGAGGTCCCTGACTTGCGCTGTTACAGCAGAGGCCCATAAATTATTAATAAAATAATTTTTTTACCTACCCAACCTGTGTGGTAAATTCATACTGCGTGCACTGAACAGCTTGTGAGCGTGACAGACGAATACGCAGTTAGCATTACTATTGTATTTTTGTATATAAAGGTAATGACCTTATTTATTTATTTGTTGTTATATTTGGTTATTTGAAGGATTATATTGAATTTATCTACAAAATTACCAAACACATAGGCGTAAACAGGATTTTATGCGGAACAGTTTATTGAGTGTGGTGGACAAATATGTTGTCACACGGCATTGTTGCATTGTTGTATATATATATATATATACAGTGTTACCTCAGTTATTCGCGCTTCCTGGTTCGCTTTCTCACTCTATCGTGTTTTTTTTTTTTGGGATAAATTATTATTTTATTTCATGGGTGTATGCAAAAATATTAAAATATTAAAAAAAAAATTCTCAGTATTTTCATTTTTTTTTTTTAATTGAAAAAACATATTTCATTATCTAATTGATAAAAAAAAATTATTTCCCAACCTACGAATAATAAAACAGTAAAAAATAGTAAAAAACATAAATGTAGATAGATAGATAGATACGTTTATTGACCACCTCTTTTGAAAAGTACAGTATAATCTTTACAAAAGGAATATTTGGTCCAAATTACGGTGAATAATTACAATAGATTTTGTACAATCATCAAATAAGTAGATGAATTTTAAATTAATATACATTGTACTAATAACTGAATGATATACGTACGTACAGTATAACTCACAGTATTGCATCATACGAAATAGTGTTCGATAGCGTACAATGTATTGGGGTCGCAGCTACGTGAGCTAGCATATATATTTATATTTCCAGTAGTTTCATGATTTTATTGATAAAAAAAAACGTATTTATTAGCCTAAGAATAATATAACAGTAAAAAATAGTAAAAAACATAAATACTAACAGTATTACAACATGTAAAATACGATACCGCTATCAGCGTTTTGGACAAAGACTCGTTCAGTCTAACTCACGTTTTGCTTGTGTTCGTTAGCGTACAATGTATTGGGGTCGAAGCTACGTGATCTAGCATATATATTTATATTTCCAGTAGTTTCATGATTTTATTGATAAAAAAAATTTATTTCTTAGCCTAAGAATAATATAACAGTAAAAAATAGTAAAAAACATAAATACTAACAGTATTGCAACATGTAAAATACGATACCGCTATCAGCGTTTCGGACA
The DNA here is from genome assembly GCA_037179515.1 of Halocaridina rubra. Classification (NCBI taxonomy): domain Eukaryota; kingdom Metazoa; phylum Arthropoda; class Malacostraca; order Decapoda; family Atyidae; genus Halocaridina; species Halocaridina rubra. The sequence continues at coordinate 13,683 of JAXCGZ010005843.1, forward strand.
AAGGCTTCCACCATCTTCCATTGTCTCGCCTCACTCGTGTGCGCCATTCATGTTGTGCTTCTTATTATTAATATGTTTTGCTTGTGATTTTTTTACTCGCATATTTTAACCTTTGCAATGCCTCCCAAGCATCCTTCATCTTCTAAGGCTTCTTGTAGTGAGCCTAAGCGGCAAAGGAAAATGTTAACCATTGTAGATAAAATGAAACTCTTAGATATGTTGAAAGAAGGAAAAAAGTTTGTGGATGTCGGCCGTTATTTTACGTAAACGTAAAAATTATTGTAAAATATGGAACCTATTAATGTCAAGTCATCATCACCTCATTCATGGTAAGTTTTCCTATCACTTTCATAAAAAAATTACGTTGCTTGCTGTTATTTATAATGTAAAGGGTGTTTTTTTAACAGTACAGGGAGGGTTTATACAGTGTAAACGTAAAAATACATTAAAATATCTATGTACATATAGGCTGATCTCTACACCACGGATTCACGGGTTCGCGCCGGGTCCCGGAACCGAACTACCGCGATAAGTGATGCAACATTGTATATCAAATTAATGGTTTAAATATATTGATTTGGTTATTTGAAGGAATGAGAATTAATTTATTTATAAAATTACCAAATACATAGCCATTAATACAATCTTCATGCGAAATAGTTTGTTGAGTGTCACAAAAGAATACGTCCTCACATGGTATTAGACCAAGAAGAAGAACCATTTTTCAGTGTACTCTCGCCCTCCATATTGGTATTGTCCTCATCTGCTCTCTTGTTAGTCTCGCTCGTTATTGACCTCAGTATGTTTCCTAAGCGTAGTATTTCTGGTGGCAGTGCTGTGTGAAATGGAAAGCCATCGCCATGGAAATTAAAGTTGAAATAGTTAAATGCTTGGAAAAGGGAGAAAATGCTACGAACATTGGCCTGTCATTGATATTAGCCTGTTGCAACAATCATTAAGGATAAAGATCGCATCCTTATGAAAGGAAAGGGTCTGCTTTTATGATGTGCACTTTGATATAAGCAGCGTAGTGGCCTTATGATCGAGATGGAGAGATTGCTAGGCAGGTGCTTTGGCTTGATGACCAGCATCGACTTCAACACCCTTTCCAGTGTGCAGGCCGACCACATGGGTAAAGGTAAACAATACTGTATAGTGTACTTTCATCATTTTTGTCTTAGAATACACAAGTAAAGGTAAGCAATACTGTATAGTGTACTATTACTAGTTTTATGTCTTAGTTTAAGAACTTAGATTATTTTTCTATGTTTCAGAGTACAAAAGCTCCCCTACTTACGAAAAGCCAAGTTACGAACATTCACAGATACGAACAAAATCCTATCCATTATCTACCCATGTATTAATATATGTCTTACTGTACTGTACTGTATTATTATTGTTGTTTTATGTAGTAGTTAAGTGTCTTAAGCCTAATTTAGCATGAGTACTTTACAGGACTACTAATGTATGACTGTACAGTACTTTTATTTTATCTAAACACAACTTGTGAACAATTCTACTTACAGATTTCTGGAGCCTAACTCATTCGTAACTTGGGGAGCATCTGAATTTATTTTTACCATTGCCTGAGGATCTAAGTTTGAATTTAGGTGTTTTCCGACTTCCTATGAAATCTGGGTTACGACAGCTGTCAGGAAAGGAATCCTGTCGTAAATCAGGGACCCCTGTAAACATATTTATTGATATATCATCTTTGTTGATATGCTGTATTTTTTTCTGAACTTCGTTAAACTATTAGATAAAATACATGTATACTGTGATCGTTTTTTTGGAGGGGTTCTCATTATGTTTAGCTTGCATATTTGTATTCTAATATACAAGTACTGTAACTTCGAAACTGATAACTTGTCAGCCACAGAGCTAAGAACTCTGTCAGAAAAGGGACTTTGATAAGCCTTTAAGTGTAATTTAATTTATATGCACATTGGTCCTTTTACTGATTGCAATGTAGTTTCAGTACAGGTCTTCTATTAGTTGTTTTGCAGTTACAGGAGGAATTTTTTATATTTCTCTGTCATTTCTTAATCAGTGTTCATTCTTCAAAATTTTTATTATAGTTTTCTCTTCAGCTGAATAATTTGTATTTAGATACAGTTTTATAATAGATGACTAGTATCGAAGTTATGGTATGGGCTGTTTTAGTTTTTCTTAGATTAAAGTGATGTAGGATAATTAAGTTTATGTATGTATAAAAAATATTTCCTTAGTTGCTAATATTGATGCAACAAATAACTTATTGCCTTTAATAGTACAAATTTGTTTTCGAAGATGAGAGATAGCTGTCAGTATATAAAGAAATTTTTAATTTATATATTAAGCATATATAACTTGATCGTTTTTGTAAATCGCCTTTGTGATTTTTAAAGCATAATATGTGCTGTAATGACATGTGAGATTATAACACATACCGTACATACTTACGATGACCTGTTCCTATTTTATAAATAGAATATAATATAAGGATGTACTAAATGTTAAGAAACTTATACTCACTAGCACAAGTTGTCTAGACCCACCATAACCACCCCAGGTAGTCCAATACACCAACAGGTTATTATGTCTAAACTTAACTAGGAAATCCAGGTGCTTTAGTCTACTGTACAGTCGCTTCCTTAGCTCAAGTCTTAGCTGCATCTCAAGGTAACAATTCTCAAGCCTTGAAATTCTTGGCATATGCAGCCGATTGTTGTCTGTCTTCACTCTAGATATGATCTTGTTAAGTTGCAAGATGTCAGCCACTGTTGCCTGGTTACATGCTGCACTCAGTTCACACATGTCAAAGGCAATGTCTGGACGGGTATGAGTGGCAATGCAATTTAACTGGCCTACCAGTGCTCTGTATTCCGATCATTCCAACTCTGACACTTCTCCCATCTTCACATTTGCCCTTTTACGACTGACTGTCATGGAAGTCAAGGTGGATGCATAATCTAGCTGGTCCAATGTAAAGTTGCCATCTTTGTATGAGATGATGTTCAAACCTATATACTTAAACGCTATTGACTCAGAGCTTTTAATCAGAAAAGCTTGCTTCAACTGGTCTATCACTTTACTTTTGAACTCTGGAGTCCCCGCCCACAGAAAATCATCCACATAAATACTTATCACGCCCTCAATCCTGCCATTCTATATCCAGCAAAACAATGCTGGATCCAGTGAGCACACCTGAGTGCTGAGATCTGTTAACTGGTCTTTCACTCTGAGGTACCAATGACGGGCTGTATCACTCAAGCCATATACAGTCTTTCTCAGCTTCTATCGCTGGCCATAAACGAACTCTGGAGAAGGGCGTAGATATATGTCCCTACTGATTTCATTGCCCTGCAAATAGGCTGCCTTAACATCCAAGGAGTGATAAGTCCAGCCCATGCCCGCAGTGAGCGATAATGCCAAACGTATGGCTTCCTTTGAGCATGTAGGGGAATCCTTGCGAAGTTCACCTATGTCCTTCTCAAATCCTCTTACTACTAGGCATGCCTTCACCACCATTTGTCCTCTTTTAACTTTCTCTGTCACAACCCACCACACAGATAAAGTCTTTTGACCGACATCTTCTACCTCTTCATAGACTTTATTGTCCCTCCAGTTCTGTATTTCTTTTTTCTTAGCACACATCACCTCCTCAGAGTTGAAGAGAATTCTCATTTCTGTACCCTCATCGACAATCTTCCAGGTGCTAAAATCTCGGTTCAGATCCGCCCAAGAGATGCTTCCATCGGAATCCCACCGAAAATTGTAAGTGTCTTTGCACTTTCCTATGGCTTTGTCTGCCCGGCTCACAACTCGTTCAGACACCAGCTCACCACTCTTGCTACGAATGCCTTGTATCCGCTGGCCTGCAATAAGGCATGAAGGCTGCTGTGGCACTGGCACACCTTCGGGCTCTCTTGACCTATCATCATCCTCCGCCTCTGGTTCACAATGCCCATTGTCACTCTCTGACTCCTCTGCGTGCTCATGCTCTCTAGACACCACTGGCTCTGGCTCTACTTCCTTATGTTGCACGACCCCATCCTCATCACCGTCTCTTACCTCCCCAGCGGAAGCTGGAACCCGTGCCAGCCTACATGCATGGGCTCTCACATAAACTTCCTCATGCCTCACTAAGATTTGCTTTCCATCTCTGCCAGTTACAATCCCAGGTCCACGCCACTTGTAACTGTCATGTCTCATGTAGAAAACCTCATCACCATTCTGTACATTATCAAGGTAACTAGCACAAATATTGTGTCATAGTGCCCTGGCCAGACGTTCATCAGATTCATTTTTCACTAATTCTTTCCTTGCTAGATGAAGAGCCTTCAAATTGTTCCTCACAATTTCTGATGCCCCAGTATCTTCCAGTGCGGGGGGATCTTTGGCATACATCTTGGGAAGTCTTTGGTTGTGACCAAAGACGAGCTAATTAGGGGAAAATCCAGAGAAATTAGTGAGGGCATTTCTCGCTGACACTGCCCAGGCCAAGGCAACCTCCAAGTCACATTTACTTTCTTCTGTGATTTTTCTTACGATATTCCCAATTACTGCATTTAACTGCTCACACGCTCCGTTGCTCCAGGGGCTCTTGGCTGTAGTGGCCATGATTTTGGTGTTGAATGCCTTTCCCAGTGCCCGCATCTCTTCATTGTTAAATTCACATCCATTATCCGATAGGATTTTCCCTGGTTCTCCAAATATAACAATCCAACTCTGGAACAGGGCCTATATAATGGTGGCAGCCCGATTATCCCCAATAACTGATGCTGTACAGTACCGTATAGCCAAGTCAGTGATGACAAGAAAATATTTTACACCCTAAACCTTAAGGTCTAAGGCAATGGCCTCATTGAACCGAGATGCCATAGGCAAACTACAGAGCGTGGGGTCTCCTTTCCAAATCTAATACAAATTTCATACTCCTCGGGTACTTTATGGACTGCCTGCTCTAGTTCTGAGTCCTTACTCCCTGCATTAGTAATGAGTTTCATTAACTTAGCTGCTGTAGGGTGTCCAAACTGTCTGTGGAGCTTGTGAGCCGTCTTTCTCACATCTCTCCCCTGCAAGGCAGCCAGAGCAATCACTCCACCGTACTCCTGCACTAGTCATGCCGATATCGGTAGTAAATAGTGGCCTGATACTGATGTGTGCAAATCAATAATCCTTCCTTGAATCTTGGTCAATTTGCAAAGTTAATTAACATCTTCACCTTTTTCATCAACTGCCCACTCAGGAGTAATAGGATGTTACAATCCACCACGTCAGTCAACTTCCACTTTCATACCACCAATAAAACATGGCAGTGTGACTCGCTTGAGGGAGGGAATGGTGACCCTGCCAGCAAAGGTAAATGTGGCTGCTGACGATTCTTCAATTATGCTCGTCCGCTCATAATCACTGAGGTTTTTCGTGAAATTATGAAACCAAGTACTGCCACACTGTTGTGGAGCACCCTGAGTCTAAAACTGCACAACTAATAGACTCCTCTACAAGCTTCGCGAGCTTTTCCTTGCCTCCGACATAACCTGTAAATAATGACAGATATACTGCCTCAGTGTCCCCTTCATTTGGCATATATTTATATGCATCTGCACAGTTCTGTGCCCAGTTAAATCGTGAGTCACATATCAAGCACCTCAACAACTTCCCATCTGGCCCTAGAAAATTCTGCCTTCTACTTTTGGACGGATGGGGATATCCCCTTAACCTGGTTGATAGTCTTCCCCTATGACCACCTTGGTACCTACGTACTCCATGCTGAAAACCTCTTACCATAAGTGCCTCTTCCTCTTCATGTCACCTTCCACTTCCTTCACCTGGAAGACCGGTTCACATTTCAATCCACCTTCACCAACAGTGCCAGGCTGTACACTTAATATCCCTAGCAAATATGCTGTTCAAAGCAGCTTTCATATTGTTATATGTCACATCAGAGATGGCCAACATCACCAATTGCTGCTCATTGTCACTCAGCTTGCATGAGGCAAGTAGCATGAAAGCTATAACTGAGTCTGGGAGTGTCATACCTTGGGTAGTAAACAAAAATAATGTATGTTCAAATACTGACACAAATTTCCTAATATCTTGATTACTTTGGCTCCTTAAATTATACTAATCCTGGAATGCTGCAAACTTCCTACGTCCGGCGTCCACCAAAAACAAACCATCAAACTTATTTAACAATGTCTTAACACTATGATCACTTTCCAAAGCCTTAATCTCAATCTTAGAGGAAGCCAACCACGCCATTCCTTCAATTGACAAATGAATAGCAAATGCCCGTTTTTCCTTTGGGAAATCCATTAATTTACACCAAATTTCAATATCTTTCCTCCAATTTTCATAGGCCAACTCACCCATAAATTTCGGTGGCCACTTGCTGCTGCCGGATGATGCCATTGTTGATCTTGGAACCACGTTCTGCTACCAATGTTAAGAAAGTTTTACTCACCAGCACAAGTTGTCTAGACCCACCATAACCACCCCAGGTAGTCCTTCTTGACTCCAATACACCGGCAGGTTATTATGTCTGAACTTTACTAGGAAGTCTAGGTGCTTCAGTCTACTATACAGTCGCTTCCTTAGCTCAAGTTTTAGCTGCATCTCTCCATCCTCTAACAGCTCTCTCTGCCCAGCTGAGCCACATAAACATACTGTCGTGACGTCTTTAGTAAATATGGTGGCAGTCGTGACGTCATTAGCAAGCACGATAGCTTACACAAACTAACACTAAATATAGACACATGCTTGTCTTCCTGCTTATAATGAATGTTCTAGTACACCATCTGCACTCTTTTATGGTTCCATTCATTTTGAGCAAAGTTATTTTAACCTAACCTAGTATATTTTTATATTTATCAACTCGTTCAAAGCATCTTTAAAAAAAAACAAGTTTGAAGTTCGCTCAAACTGACATCGCTTAAAAGGCATCACTCAAAATGCACACAAGTTTAACTTCGCTCAAATGACTGGACACGCTCTTTTATATTAGAATTTAGAGCATTTTTAGTGACATTATGATATATTAAGAGTTACTGTATAAGTTTTATTTGAATGGGAGAATACATAAAAACTATGCTAACGTAATTCTTTTATTACAGTCATGGCTACCTTCTAACTTGTGAAATAGGGCATCTGTTATAGAGAAAAAAAAATTATCGTATAAATTCCCTGAGCTATTTATCGTACTTCATTTAAAAATTTTGTTTCTGGCTTTGCTGTAATTTAGTCTTCAGATGTGTCATCAACAATTCTTTAGCACTTTTTAAATAAACTAACAAAATGTTTTTTTTTTATAAAGTATCACATAAAATTTTGATGGTTATTAATATATTCAAAAGAAAGCTGTTTTTTTTATTTAAGTATATGTCGATTTTCAGTTGTGAGTGGCTGTCATCGCATTCAATGGGAGACTACAAGCCCAGTTAAATGTGTACCAAATTGTCTTCTCTAGTAAAAAAAATAAGTTGTATTGATAAATCTTTTACAACATTTTAAAAAGGAAATATAGCAGATTGCTGGAATGCTATATTATTTATTATAATTTTTTATCCATCTTTTCTTGATGTTTTCCCAAAGAAAGAATTAATATAACTTACTGATAAATAAGAAATGAATGAATAAATGAAATGGAAAGCGATACTTATGAATACGGTATTGGAACGTTGTTAAAAATTCTTGTCAGGCCTAGCTTTTTACCTTTTTCTTATTGGTAAATACTGACAACCAAAGGACAGTTACCTCATTAGCATTTTACCAAAATATTCTAAATGCACTTATGATTAACAAATAAAGTTTATGTAAGTACCAAGAAAAGGAAGATCAACTTGCTTTTAGAAATAATTAGTGTAGGTTTTCTTTCTTACTCAGGAATGCAGTTATACATTTGTTTACTATATTTTGATGTTGTATTTCTGTCATACTGAATAATGGTCACAAAAGAAACGTTTTATTTATTATTGTACCGCTGAATTGCGTATTAGCAGGTATTTTTGGTATAGCAACTACAAAAATTGTCAAAGGATCAAAATTTTTGTGAGCTGCTTAAATTAATCATCTTCCTCCTCTGAAATTCTTGAGTTTTTCTAAAGCAGTCTATTATCTACAATAATGCATTGTTTCACTCTCTCCCTCAGTATTGTTTTGTCGTACATTTACACAAAAACTGTTTTAACAAATTTATTTTTGCTTACTGTATTTACTCGCTTGGAATGCTACAATCATAATGCTTTGCAGAGTGGGTTTCTTATGATATGTTATCCATCGTTCATGATCACAACTTAATTTGTTAGTAGCGTCCATCTGCATTCCTGCTTTGATTACAGTGTGTTTGAACACTTGTATGCCAATTCGAATATCTGAAGGTGCTTTTATGTTAATAATGGAAATTATTTTGTAAGCTATTTATTCATAGCATATATCTGCACTCTGCTGTAATATTACTATAGTGTTGTCAGTGGAAATTGTAAGATATGGTTCTACCTAAATCTACCCTCTGGAGGGATGTTATACACTTTGGACTTCGGTTACTCATTATAGCTTAATTCATGTTTATAGTCAGGCATATTGTTTTTGTCTTTAATGTTTAAATATTGTGCGATCAGTCTGAAATTATGAAAAAATGTAACTTATAATGTCATTACTGGTTCTAGTCAATGAAAACGAATGGAACAGGATTTTATTTAATTTAAATAGTATATTCGTATCTTATCCACAGAGTAAGTATGGTATGTAATCGAGTATTGGATGTTGATATCTTTCCCTCTAACTACTTTGATTTTAAAGCATTCATAATACTTTAAGGCATTTCTGTTACAGAATGCTCTGTATTTGCAATCTCTGAGATTATTAGATGTTTTTATATATTATTTTTTATATTTAAGACTAAAGGTATGCAGTTTAAGTGAAGTCTTTTATCTTTTTTTCATTGAGAATCATATGAATTCCCATACTGATTGCATTCTTTAGTTTATTAGAAATGGTTTTTATGTTCTAGATCGAGAGTGAGGTTTTTATTAAATAGGTCATTCTTTTGTTCAAAATTAATTAAGGTAGCAGTTTTCAGGTTTGGTAATTAACATAAAGAAAGTATCATATGCTATGTAGTTAGTTTAGTAGATAAAGAGCCTCGTTTCAGGAATGCATATATGTTGTGTGTGTGCTTCATTATCAAATATTTAAAAGGGGCCAATCCTATCCAACCTTGTATGACAGGATAAAATGTGTGTGCACCATATCTTAAATTTGCCATATAACGTATTTCTTACTTGCTTTTATAGTGATAAACCGTGTTATAGATCTGAAAAAGGTATTTTTTCTGTTTTTTTCTGAAAATGGTATTGCCCAGTCAGTACACTTTATTTTAAACTCATACAATGTGTTACATTTAAATAAATAATGGATATGTCATTCCATAATACAGTACTATATACTACTTGAAACGTTGAAGGTGTCTGGCATACTTCTACTGTCTGAACTATGATTCAGAGGTTGGAATTTGCTTAAGCTACTCTTTATATTATGAGGAAAGTCTTATGGAATGAATATCTGAGTTGTAAGATAAGAGGAGAAAGAGTGACACTTGAGCTGAAAAACCATAAATTATCCCTTACTATTCAAGTAAAACTCTCTCTGGCATACACATTAAAATCTCTTATTGTCTTCACAGAGGTGATACTCAAACATTAGTATCCCTTACCTTCTTTACTGTGGTAATTTATATATTTGTTCCCTGTTGTGCTTATTCCGTTAGTACTCCTTTTGCCATTTTTTTTTTTTTTTTTTCAAACTGACTCAGACACGGTGAAGTTGAACAGGAAGAAAATAAATTCCTCTTGCCTTTTCTCTTTCTGTATGATATGAGAGTGAAGCAAAGTTGGGCAGGAAAGAATGAAACCCTGCTGTCTTATGTATGTTTCCTATGGTTGCGACAGCCATGCATGCTTCTGAAGCAGACTTGTGACGTGTAAATAAAGTGTGGTATGAACTGCACATAAATTTTGATTAGCTACCTCGTCTTGAATCTCATGAAGGCTGTCATTAAATGTCTTAGATGTCACAAACATTGTCTTAAAAACTATTTTTCACTTTCATAATTATTAATGCCATTGAAGGAATTGTTTTTGACAGTGTCACGTAAGGCTCCTACATGGTTTGTCAACTTGCATATGGGCTCATGCCACAGCATATACAATATATATTATTATCAATTTTATGTTAATAACTTGGTAATGTATTTTATGGGTGTGGGTACATACGACACTGTACATCCACTGAAATTTTGATGATAGTGATGTAGCTTGCCTTTGTTGGAGAGAAAATATATAGACAGGACTCTCGGAAACGTTTACATTATATTTTATCAATATTACTTCATGAGCGAATTACTTTTAAATTATATTCCATTTTCCCATATTGTTTGGGGCTTTATGTATTGGAAAGCCTCTTTGGCATTCATTTACAGATTAAATTTATGTATACTGTATATATAATTTATTTATGTTGTACATTGCTGAAATGGACCACATTATGGCATTAGATAACTTCTAGTAGTTTTTATAGGCATTTCAAAAACTTTGCATTTTATATTTGTTTTAACGTTTTTTGCCCCAGATTATCTAATCAATACATGGACATGAAATATATGAGTATTTTCTAAGAAATATGATGTAGATTTATTCTGGTATTAAATGACAAAACAGATGGAATCTATGTTTAGAAATTCTGTGACATAGTTGTTGTGAAAAGTAATTATAAAATTTAAAATATGTCCTGTACTGTGATTGTGCTTGATAATATAGAAGTATGTGAACACTCATATAGTTTTATATATGAAGCTGTTTGATTTTGTTGGAAGTATGCGAAGACAAAAATACTATAATATATATTATTTTATGTGCAATAAATTTGAAATCCATTAATAAAAAATAAATAAATAAATAAATTATTTAATAAAAGTTTTATGTTTAAAATATTACGGAATTTTAAAGACATTTCTTCATGAAAAAATTATTTTCCTGGATTTCCTGAATTAGAAAAAACGATGGAATGAAATTGATGCATGAGTCGTATGTATGTACTGAAGGAAGGTACTAATAGACACTAAATTATTTATATGAGGGAAGGTTCTTAAGAGGAATAGAATAGTAGAGTGCGTCAAAGTATACTTTTAAGCAAATTTGACGTGACCATGAAGGATGTGTTTGTGTAATTATCTAATAGTGCTTACGGGAAAGTTCTGTGCTCGTAATTCCCCATCTCCCAGTCTGTTCCATTTTTGTACTCGGTGATACTTATCATATTTGTCCTTAAAACTATGAAATAAGTTACTTAAACTACATCCTCACTTAGCGAATTCCAGTCATCAACTACTCTTATACTAAAAAGTACTTCCTTACATCCTTTAAAGAAGTTGTATTACGAAGCTTCAACTAGGACTTCTAGTTCTAGACCCAGCCATAACAAAATATCAGTCCCTATCCACTTTCAGTATCATGAAGGAATTTGAAAACCATCACTATTTTCCCCCTAGTTCTTGTAGCTTCGCCCTCAGTCTTTCCTCATATCTGAGATTGCATATTTCTGCCATGTCTTTAATCTTTTTCCTGCTTATTAATAAGCTTTTTCATCTGTGGATTCCAAAATCGGCTGCATATTCAAGCTTTGGCCTCGCATAAGTTGCATAAATATTTCTGAACATTGCCTTGTCCATGTGTCTGAAGGCTACCTTTACATTTGCTAAGAAAATATATGCAGTCCTTATTATGCCATTTATATGCATTTCCGGAGACAGATCTGCCAATATGATTATTTCTAGATCTCTCTCATTCTCTGTCTCTTGAAGTTCAGCTCCTACTTTTAAATATCCAAGCTTGCTTGGGCCTTCTCGCACTTGTAACCATTCTCATTGCCTTACATTTTTGAGAATTGACCTTCATTAGCCACTTTTTTGATCACTCATGCAGACTATTTAGGTCTTCCTGAAGTTCTCTACCATTATTCTCATCTCATACTTTCTTCATAATTTTTACAACTTCTGCAGACATATTTAAGAATTAATTTACAGACTCTGGTAGGCCATTTACATATACAAAAAACAAAAGTGGCCCAATAACTGAACCCTGTGGAACCCCGCTACTAACCATTCTCCATTCAGACAGTAAGTATCTTACTCTAACCCTCTTTTCCCTTCCTTCTAAGTAAGTTTTATCCATCCCAAAATATTTCAGTGTATTCTCGTCATTACTTGCAGCTTCTTAATAAATCTTTCATGTGGGACCGTATTAAAATGCCTTCTGAAAATCTAAGAATATGAAATCTTCCCAGCCCTCTTTTTCCTGTAAGATCCAGTTTCCCTCATAAAATTCTAATAAGTTTGTTACTGTTGATCTGCCTTCTCTGAGGCCATGTTGTCTCACTGACAAAAAGTTGAAGTATTCCAAGTGATGAGAGATGTGTTTTCTAAGTAATTTCTCCATAAGTTTGCAAACTATTTTGGTCAAGGAAAGTGGCCAATAATTCAGAGTTGTATCACTCCCTCTCATTTTTAAGATAAGTACCACGTTCTCTCGTTTCTAGCATTGGGAATCTCCAGATTGCAGCATTTGTGTGTGTGTAAATGTGAAATGAAAGAGATGAAACTGGAATTTGGTAACTGTAATAATTAGTGGAAAGACTGAAGTTGTGTTATACCTAGGGAATATATCTCACCTGACTGCGTGATATTTTAAGTGAACCTACTTGTAAAGCATCTTGACATTTTCATTGTATAAATCTACGATATTTCAAAGGACCTGTTACTTAATGATGTGAATATACTGCAGCCTGCTACAGGGACATGTTATGCCTTATAATATATATTGTTCATATGGAAATGTAATTAGGTGAAATAAAGTATTATAGATATTGATAAATGATTTGGTATTTATGAATACTATTCCTGCTTGTGTAATGTATTTGAAAAGAAGCAAGTTCTCTTTGTAGTAGGAAGAACATTTCAAAATATTAACCTGTCCCTTCCTGAAGTTATAGAACTTAATGTTTTTGAGAAACTGCTTCACCCTGAATTGTATTTTATAAGGATATGCAAAAGATAGACAAGCTCCATCACACAGGATCCAACCACAATGCATTTAATCTATACTCCTTTTGTAGAATGAAGATATTAATTACGTTATAGATATGAATTTATTTAGATATCTTTAGCATAGAGTGATACTATTGCAGATATGCAGTATTTGCCAATATTTTTCCTAAAAGCTAACATTTGTTCCTCAGGCAAACAATCAACCCTTTGAGTAGCCTTCAACGAAGATTTCATTATTACATGCTCTGCAGTTTTAAGTATATTTGTATTCTTTTATGTGATATGTATAGAAAGAAAGTTAACATCAATGACTGCAATAACAAAAGTTTACAGAAAGCATACCCCCCTACTTACGAACAACCGAGTTACGAATATTCGCTGATATGAACAAAACCTATCCATTATCTCCCCATGTATTATTGTATATATTTTAGTGTACTGTACTGTATTATTACATTATTATTACTGTATTAAAATTCATTAATACTGTATTCTTTTTGTTTTATGTAGTAGTTAAGTGTCTTTGGCCTAAGCACTGTACAGTACTGCATATGTATGTGCTGTACAGTATTTTTTTTTTACAAACACACAACTTATGAACACTTCTACTTACGAACGAACTTTTCGAACCTAACCCGTTCGTAAGTATGCGAGTGTCTGTATTCAAAGATGTTCAAGCAGGAGTTTACTTTTGTATGTCAGTAATTGGGACCATGAAAACGTGACTAATAACGAAAAGACGAACAACGAAACTATTTTTCCCATTAGAATTAATGTAATTAGGATAAAATAGGGACCAGCCATCCTCCATCTATATCTTATGTCGATTACAAAGTCTATAAAATGAGAAGTTATTCATAAACATTTGTAAATATAAAATAAAAATAGCAATAAAGGAAAAAACGAAAATGACATGAAATTCATGTAAAATTACTGGATACTTAAAGGGATAAATATACAGTAGTTACAGTACTTGTACCTGATAACAGTGATGGTATGGCATACATAGGCAGTAGATGAAGGTTGGGGGGATAGAGGGTAGCTACACGGTGGAGGAGGATGGAGGCGAGAAAGAGGTCAATATGGCAGAGGAGGTTGATGGTATGGCAAGATCAAGCTGTGGTCTCTTGAAGAATGAAAAGATTTTGGTTTGTGTTCATTTTGCCAGTGTCTGGTGCAGAATTTCATGACAAGGAGCCAACATATTCTTTGTCTTTCTGAGAAGAGTTTGAGCTTGGAAAAGCAAACAAATCATTTTCTTAAAAGTAATTAATGCTGAAATAGATAGAGTCTAAAGAATCTTTAATTTCTGATGCACTCTGACCTCTTCCTTTCCTTTTTTTCTTGACGTAAAGCCTCCAATTTTTTACTTAGTCGTGCTCTAGCAACTCTTCATTTGTTAAGGGTATGTTGTGTGATTCAGTTTGTCAATATTATTCTTGTCAACAGCATAAAAGCCAAGATTTGTTGGCGAGTTGCACGATTTCTTTTCACTCTGCTTCTTCCGTCTTTATATCCTTCAAATGAATGAATGGCCTTGGGTAACACTTTTGACTAGGCCACGTTCACTAAGTGTGTAGAAACATCGTTTCAAGCTTCTATAATGTAAATAGCTGTCAGTACATTAAAATTTTCCCAAAACTCATCTACTGTTGGTTTGTTATCCCCATCAATTCCATGGGAGGCATTCAAACAATTTTGATGTTAGGACATTTAGAGTCAGAGTCAATCGTATGGGAGCTGGCATTATAGAGCAACAACACAATTTTAAAATCTAGGTTATTTTCATTGCAAAATTTTTTCTTTCAGGCACAAAATGCTTCACAAACCAAACACGAAAAATAGCACTTGCAGTCCAAGCTTTCATATTGCTTTTTCAGATCACTAGTAAATGAGACTTGACAACGTTTTTCAAGGCATTGCTTCCTACAAATACAGCTACTCTTTCCTTCAACAGTTTATACCCAGGCTGGGTTTTATCCTTACTGGCAATGAATGTGCAGCACACCATTCTCTTGCAATAAAGCCACGTTTTATTAACATTCATCACTTGACAAAGATCGTAGAATTCTTCTTCCATAACTTCCAGGTGACTACACTGCTTAGTAATCACAGTGGATATCATGAGTAGAACCTTTCACATGTTCAAGGTTGCGATCTTTATCTTTAATGATCGTCGCCACTGTCGAACGGGCTAATCCCTCACCTTGAACTTTAATATTTTTAAGGCCATGATGTTTCTGAAAATGGTGGATCCATCCACGTGTAGCCTTATAAGGTTTCTCCTTTACTTTCCTCTGCTCCTCATCTACCATCCCTTATAAGTTCTTAAAGGTGCAATGCCTTTTCCTGCATAATGGCTAAGGTCATAGTGTTACAGTTATTTAAATCTTAAATCCAAGCCATTTTTACTATCCAATCACTAAGAACAAGTTACATGTACTTCAGAGTGCTGTGGCAGCAACTGATCTTTTCTATTTAAAGCTTCGGTATTTTAAATAATACTAAGGATTATTGTTGGAGGAGCACACATAGAGTGGGTGATACCAACAGCAAACTAAAATAGGACTGTCCAGTTACGGTTCTTTTTCTATGCCTACTTCAACACTGAATATTCTTGGATATTTGTTACAAATCTCTTACTATCCTTTACATCTGACAAGTCCCAACACTCCCCATCTGTGTACTTTTTGTTCTCTTCATGCCTAGGCCCGATAAGGGCAGTTTTTTTTTTTTTTTTTTTTTTTTTTTTGCCCTTCCTGGTGTCACAATAAAAAAAAAAAATTCTTTGTTTTACCTTGGCATATTATTTCCAAAACATAGTTTATGAACACCACTACCTAGATCTGCCATACCTAATGCAAAATAACACACAATTGGCAGAGAATATAGTGCAGGAAACAGATATCGGTGGTAAAAAAGAACAATGAATTTGTGTGGACGAATCCATAACATCATAAGCCATTTGTGCCATCTATTGATGAAACAACAAAACGGCAAGGAAATTTTTTTCGTTGTCCTCAATATTTCAATGGCGAAAAAGTGAAACGATGAACAGCGGGGACCTTCTGTACTCTCGAATTAAGAATGTTGACTAGTGAGCCACTTGCAAAAAAGATCAATTAATGATTGCTTTTTTAGTCATATGAAAAAGAGACCAATAATGAATGAGAGATATAATGGAAAACTATTCTATATTATAATTAGAAAATTGGAATGTCTTTAAATATTGTAACATACAGAATTCATATTTGAAATGTACTATTCTTATTAACATCCCATCAACTTTTGTATGCTATTTTAACTGTTCCCTATATAATTTACATGAGCAAATATCATCTTTTGAGAATGCATATTTGGATTAGAAACTTACCAATATATCTAGCAGCTATCATATTGTAGCAACCACTAATAGCCTTAGATAATAAACGAGAGGAAGGCTCTCTATTACCTACCTGTTAATACTTTCGCCTACAAACATAATTTCAAGCAGTACTGAATAATTCAAAGAGTAGTTATACATACACCCTAACATGCCAAGATCATACTTGCAGATTTTAATATTAATATATATTATAATCTTGTCTCATCTCTCCCAGCAAACAGGGATTAAATAATTTATTAAGTTATATATGATTTCTTATACAGTATATTTAACCCCCCCCAGATATCTGTCAAGGCTGAGGAAATGCACAATATTTATTTCTAGTTTTATGAAAATCTGACTACATACCATCGTTTACAAAGATTCCTTGCTACTGCAACTAAAACACATTTGCTATTAAGAATCCGCTTACAAACAAAGCTTGTAGAGTTTATGAGTGAATAAAGGAAGAGAATTTTAATGAATCTTAGCTATTTTTGGATATGTGGGAACAGATAAAACATGATTAAAACTCATTATTACAGGAGGTCCCCATTTACGTCGTTCTGCCATTACATCAGAGGCCAATAAATGATAAATTATTGATAAATAACTTTTTCGACCTACCTGGCTTGTGCGGTTCAAACTGTGCACGTTGAACAGTTTGTGAGCGCGGCAACCAAATACACAGCTAGCAGCACAACTGTATTCATATATATAAAGTTAATTGCTTTATTTATTTATTTGCTTATGTATTTTGTTATATTGAAGGATTATACTGAATTATTTACAAAATTACTAAACACACAGCTTTAAATACGATTTATGTGAAATAGTTTGTTGAGCGACGTAACAGAAAACGTAGTCACGCGGCGCTAGAAGAGGAAGAAGAACCATCACTCAGTTTACTCTCACCCACCATATTGTTTCTCGTGTTCATCTACTCTCTCATTGGTTTCATTCATGTTCACTCCTTATTGACCTTACAGTGTCTCCCAGGCATAGTGGTGATGACTCTGATGGCAGTGTTGTGAAGTAAAATAAAAGACATCACCATGGAAATAAAAGATAAAATAGAAAAACGTTCAGAAAAGGGAGAATGTTCTGCGAACATTGGCCACTCACTGGGATTAGCCCATTCGACTGTGGCAATGATCATTAAAGATAAAGATCGCATCCTTGAACATGTGAAAGTTTCTACTCCTATGATGTCCATTGTTATTACTAAGCAGTGCAGTCATCTTATAATAGAGATGGAAAAATTGCTAGTGGTTTGACTTGATGAACCTCATATTGCACACGAAAAGGCTAAAACACTGTTTGATGCCATGAAAAGAGAAAAGGGGGAAGGGAGCGAAGGTGAAGAGTTTGTGCCCAGTAGGGGTTGATTTAATCATTTTAGGAGTTGTGCTAATTTGCATAATATAAGAGAGCAAGGTAAAGCTGCTAGTGGTGATGAGAAAGCAGCAAAAGGGTTTTCCAGTGTGTTACCAGAAATAATTAAGGAGAGGGGTTACCGTTTCGAACAAGTTTATAACAAGGATGAGTTTGGCTTGTTTTTGAAGCTTATGCCTAGTTGTACTCACACCGCCAAGGAGGACAAGACATCACCAGGCCATAAATTCAGTAAGGAGAGACTGACTCTGCTTTTTGGGGCTAATGCTACTGGAGACTGCAAGCTGAAGCCCTTGTTGGTTTATTTGGCAGAAAATCCAATTCCCTCAAAGGCATTTGAAAGGGTCAACTGTCAGTCATCTGGAAGTCAAACAAGATATTTGAGGACTGGTTCAGCAATCATTTTGTGCCTGAAGTGGAGAGGTACTGTGCCTCCAAGGGTCTGCCCTTTAAGGTGTTGCTAGTGCTTGGCAATGCCCCTCGCCACCCTGCCGATTTGGATGATTTTCATGCTAATGTAAAGGTGGTTTACTTCCACCTAATACCACTGCATTATTACAGTCAATGGATCAGGGGGTCATTGCCTCTTTCAAGGCCCACTACTCTGAAGGACAATCACCATGGCTCTCAGGGCAACTGAAAAGGACAGTTTGCCCCTATTTGGTGATTGACTTCCGTGGCTTTGAGGATACAGTTGCAGCTGTCACCAATAACGTAGTTGCCCTTAGTAAGGAGCTGAAGTTGGAGGTGGAGCCTGATGATGTAAAAGAGCTGCTGGAATCTCATGGAGAAGAGTTATCTGCCGAGGACCTCATTCACCTGGAGAAGCAAATTGTTAAAGAAGATGAAGAAATACCAAGCACAGAGCCCAAGAAATTCACAGCCAGGGAATTGGAAGAAATAACTGCCCTGGTATAGGAAGTGTTGGCAAAGTTTGAGGCTCAGGACCCCAAATCTGCCAGGTACACTAAGGTCACTGGAGGGATTATTGATGCCCTGCTGTTTTACAACAAAATTTGAGAGAAGAAGAGGGTATCCTTCCAGACTCGCCTCGACCAATTCTTCATGAAGGCAGAGCCCCCACCAACAGATCCTGTTCCCTCTACCTCAGGTGCCTCTACAGACTCACCTGCTCCAATATCTCCATCATTTGCTGCATGTTCTTTTGTCTCTCCAGACTTACCTGCCCCAGTCTCCTCAGCACCTGTCTCTCCAGCTTCCTTCTCCAGATAAGTCTGTCTCTCTCTCCCTTGCAATGCCCCTTCCAGTGTGCAAGTTGACCACATGAGTAAAGATAAGCAATATTGTAATGTATACTGTACTGTACTGTAGTGTACTTTTACTATTTTTATGTTTTAGATTACATAAGTTGAGGTAAGCAATTCTGTTATGTTTAGCTTTACAATTATTACCATAGATTAGAGACTTAAACTATTTGTCTATGCTTTAGTAATATTTGTAAAATTAGTTGGGAACCTGGTTCAAATTAAGGTGTTTTCCGACTTATGTCAAAATCCAGCTTAAGTCAGCCGAGAGAGAGATGAGATTGCAGATTTGAACATCCATGTAAAGGAAAACATCTACAGTTTAGAAAAGATTTTTCTGAAGGCAGAACATGATGTCATTACAAGAACTCTTTCAGATGAAGTGAAGCAAATTATTGCAGCAAAAGAGGAAGTGAGGGAGGTGGCACTGGAAAATGTAAATGCTGTTGAGTACAAAGAAATAGTAAAAGAAAAAAATGAAAAAAAAATTGTGAATGAAAGGGCTAATACACTGACCAAACAAGTATATAAAATAAAAAATTATGTGATAATCTCAGGCATAAGTGAATCCCAGGAGTCAACATGACCAGTGAAGTTTGAACATAATAAAGCTAGGATTTTAGACCTGAGAAGGAAACTTGAAGTAGTATGTGGTCCAGAGAATATTGTAAGCATTTACCGAATTGGTAAATGTTCTAGAGAGGGAGAGGAGAGTATAATTAAAAAAAAAAACTTGAAGAGGGGGAACACACGTAGAGAAATACTGATGACGGCTAAAATCCTAAGACCTTCAAGACTTCAGAACAATGTTTATTAGACCATATAGAACACAGGAAGTGATGGAAATACTCAAGAGCTTGTTGCAAGAAGCTGAAGGGTTACATGGGGGAAGAAATGAAGAAAATAAGAAAAACTTTTGTTTTTAGCCAAAGAGGTGATAAATAAGACCCTGCAAGGAGATCAGGGGATGCAGCCTCAATAAGACTGCTGTCCACAAATGCTCATGGGTTAGCTGGTAAGGGATTAGAATTAAAGGATACATAGCAGTTACAGAGACTAAGATAAGTGAGGACAAAAACAGTGCTACAGTTTTTCTTAAACACTTCGGAATATTAAGAGTTGAAAGATCTTAGAGGACTGGTGGAGGGATAGCATTGCTTTAAGCGAAAGATTTCAGTTTGAAGAAATAAACTTTGCTATAAAAAGTGGATTCAAGGAATTTATTGTTACTCACATTGTGACAGAGTGTTGCGCCCAAAGTCACCAGAGGCCGTAGTAGATGCCTTATTAGTTATTTAGTTAACTTGTATCTATCTTTTCTTTTCTTATAAAAAAAATCTCACTCCTTGCATTTTACAGATTAAGAGTATTTGCAATTTATATTGTAGTATATCTCTAATTTTAAATATATCTTGTTTAATATTCTTGTACGTGTAGAAAGCATGATCCCAATATGAAAATCTCCCTCCTATTTCTCTCTTTTCTGCCTTTTCTTTTTTTTCATGTACGTTGTCGCAATCCTAGCGAGTCTGTAAGATTCATTGTTTACGCTTTTTATTATAAAATTGCTTTTGCTGATAAATGTTGAAATACTATAAAAATTGGTCTTACTGATAATTTTGTTATAAATTTGACCCTGCTGAGATGTCATTATTCTGTCTAGATTCATTTCAGTGGCTTCTTCAGTATTTGAATGTTTAAAATTCCTTCTCCTGCAACGCAAATAATGGTCTGCAGAGATTTTCACCAATAACCTATTTTCCCCATTAATATTTCTAGTTTCTTTTGTTTGCTTCCGCTTGTTGCACCTAAAATACTGTCTCTCCCTAGCATCTCTGTCATAATTGCCTGCCAGGGACCACCACTACAGTAGGCCCTCGAATTTTATATGAACGAGTTACTACTCTGAATATACATCCTACAGGCTGGCCGAATGATGAAGTCACCAAGAAGGATGCTTGATTTCTCTCAATTAGTGGCCAAACATCCCAGAGGCATCCTTACTCCAAACTTTTTTTTTAAGTGGCATTTTCACAGGAATTCATCTGGCACAAATAAGGTGAGAGGTAGTTGAATTGAAGGTAAAGCTTTTTGGTCAAGCAAATTGGGAATTTGAGAAGCTGGTCAAATCCGTTACTTCTCAAATCCTAGGTAATTTTTCTCAGTTCCATTCCCATACAAACAAACTTTTGTAGATTACCTAACTGGAATCTCATTTGTCAAATTTAATTCCTTGACCTGGAAATTACCACCGATATACATTGATAAGAAATATCTTTCATTGTGGGTGCCCAAGTAAAATTTCGCCCTCAAAAGATTGCTCATTATCACATAAAATCTAATCCCTTCTCCTAACGAATTCTAATTTCATTTCATCCCTTTCTATCATCGTCAATAAAGTTTTTTCGTCAATACCCGTAAATGAAGTGTTTTCACATATAAATTGCAAATAATTGATAATTTAAATAAAGTGTTTTACCCTATAAATTGCAAATCATAAATAAGTAATTCTGCCCTGTTTGCATAGTAAACGTTTTTTTGTGAACCACAATTTAATGAATACATATTTATTGTTCTTACTGATTCTCCATTTACTGGGAATAAAATGTTTTGAGTTATAAGTTGCAAATACTTCATAAGGTGGTTTTGCCCTTTTGGCACTGCATATATTTTTTGGCTAACCAAAATTCAATGAATATATATTTATATCGTAGATTCTTCCTGTATAGTAAATAAAGTGTTTTCTATATAAATTGCAAATAATTAATAAGTAATTTTGCCATATTGGCATTGCAAACATTTATGGTTACCTACAATTTAAGGAATACATATTGTATTTGTCTCGCTTATTCTTAATTTATTGTGAATAAACTGTTTTACACTAATGCCGGCAATATAATTAATGATTCTGTATGCTTTTATGGTAGCGTATATATTTCTGGTTAGCTGTGACTAACCAATATATTTTCATCCAGTAGAATAATATTGGATACTCATTGTGTGCTCGTGCCTTCAGTTTTCCTATTATTAATGGTGTGTCGTTTTTGTTTCTGCAATTGCAGTGTCCTCTATTCTACTCTGTCTGTGTGACAGAGGCGATTGTCGAGTTGAGGCCAAAGTCTTGGCATCTGTCTGTGGTGCCGGGAATCAAAATCGTGCTCACCATCTCTGGAATTCGAGGCAAGACTCCATAAATTTAAATTTTAAATTTGTTCCAGCTTTCCAAAACTTAATTCATTTTTTTCAATGTGTCATTGCATCGCCAAAATTAAAAGAAAGTTGAATTCTGAGATTCATTTAACCGAGTATAGGTAGGAGGGTCTGTCCTGTCTGTTTGTGAGCTCTTAACCGAGTTCAGTACCTTGAGTCACCTTAGTAAAATAGAAACTTACCAACATCCTCCCCACACACATATACAGTATACAGGTTCATAGCATTTCACCAAAGAATCAGTAAAGTTTAGAGGTTTATGAGGAAAGTCGTATTGGTACCATCGAAGTATTAAACTTAATTGTTAAGACTGCACAGCAGAAAAACTTTAGGAATTTGATTGCATGAGATTTTAATCATAGAGATAGATTGGACTAATCTTGACCCACATGGTAGGGAGGATTAATTTTGGGCAAGATTCCTAAGTTGTGCACAAGGAAATTTCCTACAGGTACTGGAACCAACGAACAACAAGGGCCAGGGATGGGGATGAGCCATCACTGCTCGATCTAGTATTCACAGATAATGTTCAAGATATCGAAAAAATTGAGTATGAGCCACCAATTGGAAAAAGTGACCACTGTGTATTGTTGATGGAGTATATTATCGTAGATATTTTGCCTGAAAGTAGGGGCACTGAAATGGAATTATCCTAAAGTATATTACAACAATATTTATTATCTTTTTTATTTATTGAATGGATAGCCTTATTAAACAAATCTTTTCAAGAGATGTATAAAATAATTTGTGAGGAATATAGGGAGACACTTACTCGTTGCATACCTTCGACCAAAATAGGAGTTATTCATGCCAGAGAGAAATGGTTTAATAATGAGTGTAAGAGAACTAGGGAGTGGAAACACAACTGCTTGAATGTATAGGAGGAGAAAAAGTATATACTCAATACCTGGCGACTTATAAGTGAGCAAGAAATAATTACCTAATTAAAAGGAGAGAGAGAGAGAGCGATTATGAAAGGGATATTACCAGGAAGGCAAATGAATATCCCAACCTTTTCCATAGCTTTGTCAGAGGAAAACTGAAGGTCAAAGAACAGGTTTTAGAGTGAAAGAGGGCAGATGGAAGCATCACTGAGACAAATGAAGAGATCTGCTAAGAAATAAACTAGGAATATCAGTTAGTATTTACAGTGAAAATACCCACCCCTGAAGATTTCAGTGACAAGAGATCATGGGCCATTAGTAGAAAACATCATCTTTTCAGCTACAGAGGTATGCAAAGTGTTGATGGAGTTAGATGCTTATAAAGCTGCAGGTCCTAATGACATATCCCCTTACATAATTAAGCAATGAGCCAAACCAATATCGGTAGCACTATGCATCATATTTCAAAAGTCACTGGAATCCGGGTGTTCCATACTTAGAGAAAATGGTTGATGATAATTCAATAAAAATCATGAGAAAAAGTGGAGGTTTTATTACTCAAACTTAGATGTCCGACAATGGCGTGTTCTACTCCAGTGAAAACAACAAAACAATAGCGCAATGCAAAGCGCACGAATTAATCAGCTCAAAAGTTATACATAACATTCCTCCCTCCAAGGAAAGACATACAAAACTTATCAAAAATGGATCAGAAAAATATCAACATACAACAATCATTATACAGAAATATCAATATATTATGGCAACAAAAGACATTACAAATTTAATTTTTCTGGTGGCTTAATAATTCTCTTTGATCTCCGTAATACTGGAGATGGTGATACAATCTGTTTATCATTCACACCACACCTTTCAGTTTCTGAGACTGTGTCTTCAGACTCAGTACAATTACTATCAGGTTGAACTGAAACATCACACTTTTGTGAAGATACTTCAACATCATTAGTGGAACTAGAGGCATAGGAATAATTACTTACATTCGAAGAACCTAAAGGCATTGGAGACTCTCTAGGTGTCTTAATACAAGTACCAGTAAATCTAGGCATAAGCTGATCATGATGCCTCTTCCATGAAATATTACCAAAATCATGAACTTGCACCAAATAATTTCTTACACCAAGCACTTCAATAATTTTACCTTCAATCCAAGACTCTCCCTTCCCAAAATTTTTAGCAAAAACTGCATCACCAACATTGTACATATTTGTTCCTTCAGAGAAAACTTTCTTTGACAATTTTTCCAGGTCTCTGTCTTTGTTAGGGGAACATTTTACAGATACTAAAGTTGTTTTAAAACATCTTCCAAATAGTAACTCTGCTGGTGATTTACCTATACCACTATGCATACTCTTTCTATAATAGTACAAAAATCTACAGATTCTAGTATTCAATGATCCACTGTTGAATTTACTTAAGCCCTCTTTTAAAGTTCGAACTGCTCTTTCCGCCAACCCATTAGATGATGGATTGTATGGGGCAGGAGTTAAATGTTGAATACCATTTTTCTTATAAAAAACTTTAATTTCCTCGGACACAAAATATGGAGCATTATCCGAGACAACAATGTCTGGAATACCAAAATTAGAAAATGTTTTTCTAAGCAATTCAATGGTAACACTTGAAGTCATTGAACTAGTAACTTGAACATCTAGAAACTTAGAATATGCATCCACAATTACAAGAAAATATTTGTTATTTATGGGTCCAGCATAGTCAATGTGAAGTCTTGACCATGCCTTATCAGGGGTAGACCATGACAACACAGGAGCTTGGTTTGGTTGAAAATTTTTAAAACAAACTGGACAATTCTTTGTAATTTCAGAAATATCTTGGTCAATTTTAGGCCACCAAACCCAATTCCTAGCTTCTGCTTTCATCACATTTATCCCATTATGACCACTATGTAAGTGCTCAAGTATTTTACATCTTAAGCTGGTAGGTATTACAATTCTGTTTCTGTACAAAATTACATTGTCATATAAACTAAGATCAGATTTAACAGAACCATATTCATGTAATCTCAAATCATTTGTAGACCAACCAAATCTTATATTATGCATGAGTTGACCCAAAACCTCATCTTTCTGAGTACAATTTCTGATTTTTGAAAAAGAAATATCTTCAAAATCTAAAGCTTCAACTAACTTAATGTATTCATTTGGAGTCATGGATTTATGATCATCATCAATAGGCAACCTGCTAAGGGCATCAGCCACAACATTTTCTTTACCCACTTTGTAAGTAAGCTCAAAATCATATTGAGAGAGAAACAGTGCCCAACGCTGAATACGAGCATTGGCATTAGTAGGAATATGACGCCCTTTGCCAAATAAACCTAAAAGTGGTTTATGGTCGGTCCTTGCTTCAAATTGTCTTCCAAGTAAAAAATATCTAAAGCGATTCAACCCAAAAACTAAGGCAAGCCCTTCTCGGTCAATTTGAGCATAGTTCTGTTCAGCTGATGTCAGTTTTTTACTAGCAAAATAAACTGGTAATTCTCTTCCATCAATTTTTTGCAACAATACACATCCTACACCAATAGGAGACGCATCCACTTCAACTTTACCCAAAACATTTATTTTGAGATCATCATAAGCATTTAACATTTTATTACAATCTACAATGGACAATCCCAAATTATGAACCCAATCTTTAGTCAAGGTACTCACAGCAGCACCTGTATCCACCTCAAAAGGTACAAACTTACCATTAACCAAAGTATTCACTTCATCTTTACCAATAGCATTGACATCTTTTACTGACAACAGTCTTTCTTCATCAGTATCACTGGAAACTGCTACCTTGTCTACTGCTTTAACTTTAACCTTATGTTTTTTCTCAGAAGCCTTATTAAAACTTTCTTTTATTGGCTTTGGCTTCACATTACCTTTGACATCTTTTGAAGCCTTCCAACAAACTTGTTTTAAATGTCCTTTCTTATAACATAAATTACATGTTAAATTCTTAAAGCGACATTTTGCACTATCATGAGGGTAACCACAGTGTTTACAAGAAACTGAATTACTCATGGGACCATTGGTTGGGGTTTTAACCTTTTAAACAACACCAGCCTTTTCAGAAACATAAGCTTGTTCAAAATTCAAAACTCTCTCAACTATTTGGATAGAAGACATAACCTTCAAATTTAAATTTTCAGCAACCAGATTTGAAAAATAAACCTCATTTTCAAGAGCCATAAACAACTAATCCCGCACACGAGAATCAAAGTTGC
This sequence comes from Halocaridina rubra, assembly GCA_037179515.1. Classification (NCBI taxonomy): domain Eukaryota; kingdom Metazoa; phylum Arthropoda; class Malacostraca; order Decapoda; family Atyidae; genus Halocaridina; species Halocaridina rubra. The sequence goes on from JAXCGZ010005843.1 coordinate 40,135, forward strand.
TACCAAAATCACAGTCTTTGGCTAGACACTTCAGGTCTGCATACAAATCTTTTAATGTCTCACCTCCTTTTTTCCTCCTTTGTTGAAAAGCCAATAAACTTCTATGATAACTAGGCTTTACATCATAATGTGCCTTAAGCAATTTGCATAAATCCTCATACGACTTAGTATGTGGTAAATCTGGGGCACAAATGTTTCCTAAAATAGCATAAACTTCAGTACCAAGAGAAACCAGAAGTAAATTTTTTTTACTATTTGCCTCAGTTATTTCCAAATTTAAAAAATTTGCTTCCAACAAACTTAACCACAATTCAAAAGAAATCTTTGAAGGATTAAAATGATCAATGTTCACTCTGCGGTTAGCCCTATTTTCATTTTCTTGAGGCATGATTATAGGCTAAGTCACTGGGTGAACTGGAAATAATCTCAAAATACACAACATGCAATCATGGCACAGACAGAATAGGCTAAATATTATAGCACTGACAACATAAGCTAAACATCATAGAACTAGGCTAGGCCTATATGCAATTTGTTTTACTCCACTCCTCAAAGCACTGGGGTTAAGCACCATATGCTTACGGTAGGCTATGATCAATCAAGGCTACCGTCCACAAAACACTGGAAACAAGGTTACCAATAAACACAATTGGCCTACCATAGGCTATCATCAATCTAGGGTACACCTTGGAAAATAATCACTATAGCTTTCCAATCTTGAAAAAATCGGCAGCATTAGGCTTAAACAGTTATAATATGGCATCTATGAAGGCTCCAATGCTAACTGCAAAACTTGATCAAAACAGCCTATGGAGGGTGGCCACGGGAACGAAAATCTCGGAAGTCAGAAGCTTACCCAATTTACCGGCTACCTCAAAACTGCAAAAACTTCACTTAAATACTGCAAACCAGAAGTTCCTTTTGCTACTGCATTGGTCCTTTGTACCTCGTCGCCATTTGTTCCATACTTAGAGAAAATGGTTGATGATAATTCAATAAAAATCATGAGAAAAAGTGGAGGTTTTATTACTCAAACTTAGATGTCCGACATGGCGTGTTCTACTCCAGTGAAAACAACAAAACAATAGCGCAATGCAAAGCGCATGAATTAATCAGCTCAAAAGTTATACATAACACCGGGGAAATTTCAAAATGCTGAAAACAAGTGAACGTGGAACCTATCTTCAAATAGGGAAGGGGAGATACAGCTCTAAACAATAAGTGCATTTCCTTGACTAGAATAGTTTGCAAAGTTCTGGAGAAACTACTAAGGAAAACCACCTCTCTTCACTTGGAATCCTTCAACTTTTTGTCAGTGAGACAACATGACTTCAGAGAAGGCAGAGCAACAATAATAAACTGTTACAATATTTGATATAATTGTTATTTTGTTAATGAACGCATCCATATTTTGTTTACATTGAAAGTAATAAAGATGCCCACTAGGTGGCCAGACAAGAACTGTTAAAAATGCCCTTTCAGTCTCCTATATTATTGTGCCTCATTCATCTATAAATATCTCCAAATTTAAGGAGCATCAAACATGGTTGCAGCGCTCAATAGACTAAGTATGGTTTGCTGTTCATTTTGAATATAAGGCACTGCGTATTATCTAGGAATTTTCTGTGTGATTAAGTAAATAAGACTACCGACCAGCATGGCGACAGCTAATCTAGCCCCTCCAGATAAATTTGCATTAAAGAGCGAAAGTGAGCAAGATGGGCGATTTTTTCATAAAAAATTCGAGCTGTATATACTGGCAGCAGGTTTAAATGATAAGCCAAGTGAGGTGAAGGTAGCATTACTTTTGACCCATGGGGGTGACAAACTGCTTCGAGTGTATAATGCTATAGAATTTGGTCCCGTTATTGTAGGGGAGAGTGGATCTCATGGTGACCCTAGCAAGGACTTAAACGTGGTATTACAGAAGCTAGATGAGCATTTTGCCCCTAGGAAGCTGATAATAGCATGAAGATATAGGTTTAGATGCTGTACTCAGAAAGCTGATGAGAACCTGGATGAATTTATTACTATAATAAAAACTCTGGTTAAGGATTGTGATTTTGCAGCAGAAAAAGATGAGGCAATTCGTGATCAAATAGTTTTTGGCTGTAGAGAGATAAACTCAGAAAGAAATTTCTGAGAGAAGAATGTATTTCATTGATAGATATGCTCAAAATTTGTGAGGCACATCAAGCATCGCAGAGACAAATGCAAATGATAAAAAGTTAAAATACAGCAAAGTCGGTCATAAATAAAGTTAAATCGACAAAGAACTTTAAGCAGAGTAGGCCTAGTAGAAATTCAGCAGACCGAAAGAGTGAGGACCCAAGTTTTGTGAACAAGAACCAGCATAGGCCTAAGTCAATCCAAAGTTTGTCGACGAAGGATCCGGCTCTACAAAAATGTAAGTTCTGCGGAACAAGACACGTATGGAGTAAGAAGAAATGTCCAGCCTATGGAGAGAGATGCAACTACTGCAACAGGCTGAATCACTTCGAATCTCAATGTTTGGAGAAAAATGGACATGCACAAGCATCTAAGAAGATGGGTGTGAATGCAGTGGACGGTGACGATTCCAATTCAGATACTACAGCCGAGCATATCCTAGGTGTCTAGTTGCAGACGAGACGTGGAGAGCCAGAAGAAACGACGGTGAACAAAAGTGATAATCCCTGTACACAGCAAGTGATGAAAGTGAATAAAGTGTCAGAGAAATCCAAATATCTATATACCGATCTGAAAGTTGGTGAAAATAGTGTCAAATTTCAAATCGATAGCGGAGCAGGTGTAAATGTGTTACCTCGAAATATGGTTCCCAATAATGTAAAAATTGAATCTAGTGAAGGGTTACAACTAGAAATTTGGAATAATTCCGCAGCCAAACCAGTTGGAAAATGTAGAATTAAAGTGAAATATGAGATAAATTCAAAGACATATAATGTTGTTTATTATAGTGGCTGAGAATTATATGCCTTTGTTAGGAAAATGTGCATCAGAACAGATGGGTTTCCTTCCCATCAATTATGATAACATATGTTCTGTGCACAGTGAATCTTGTAATACTGATGATTTTCAGGAATATTCAGATGTGTTTGGTAATGAAATTGGTAAGTTACCTGGGGTGGTACAGATGACTTTAGACAAAGAAGTCAAGCCATTTGCTATATCTTCATGTAGAGTGCCAATTCAACTTAAAAGGAAGGTAAAATCCAAATTATCTGTTTTTAGAGAAACAAAATGTCATTTGTAAAGTAGACGAACCAACTGAATGGGTGAGTCGCATGGTAGTAGCTTCTAAGAAAAATAGTGAAGACATAAGAATTTTCATAGATCCTCAGCAATTAAATAAAGCCATAATTAGAGAAATGCATCCTTTGCCAATTATCGATGATGTTTTACCTGAATTAGCACAAGCTAAAGTGTTCTCTAAACTAGATTTAAGAAATGGATATTGGCACTGTGTTTTGGATGAACAGTCAAGTCATTTAACTACCTTTCAAACTCCTTTTGGAAGATATCGGTGGCTTAGACTGCCTTTTGGCCTAGCAATCAGTAGTGAAGTTTTTCAGAAATGACTGCAGAGCTCTTTAGATGGTTTGCTAGGAATAATTTGCATTGCTGATGACATTTTGGTATATGGAATAGGTAATTCTCTAGAAGAAGCACAGTTAGATCATGATGAAAATTTAAGAAATTTACTGGAAAGATGTCATAAGCATGGTATCCGTCTTAACAGAGAAAAGGCAGAAATAAGAAAGAGTGAGATAACATTTCTTGGACATGTAATAACTAATGAAGGCCTTAAGCCAGATCCCAGTAAAATTGAAGCAATTTTATCAATGAAAGCTCCAACTAATGTCACTGAGATTCAACGCATTAGTGGAATGATAAACTATTTGTCAAAATTCATGCCTAGACTCTCTGACCTGATGGTGCCCATACAACAACTTTTACGTAAAGACAAAGAATGGTGTTGGGGTGATGAATAGGCTAGAGCTTTTGAGAAAATTAAGTGTTGCATCACTAAGACTCCAATTCTTGCTTATTATGATCAAAATAAACAGTTAGTTATACAGTGTGATGCTAGCAAATGTGGACTTGGTGCAGTTCTAATGCAAAGTGGTAGACTGTTGTCTTATGCAAGCAGAGCTCTAACTGACACGGAAACAAGGTATGCTCAGATAGAGAAAGAAATGCTGGCTATTGTGTTTGCTTTAAAGAAATTCCATCAGTACACTTTTGGACAACATACTTTGGTTATAACTGATCACAAACCACTTCAGAGTATAATCTTGAAACCATTAGATAGAGCACCAAAGAGGCTACAAGGCATATTGTTGACTGCACAACAATACGATATTGAACTTAAGCATACTGCTGGTAAGAACATGCTTATAGCAGATTTGCTGTCTCGATCATTTCTTAGTGGAACTGAAAATGGTAATGATTTTGAATATGTTAATGTTGTATCTTATTTGCCTATTTGGGAAGACAGGTTAAAGAAAATTCGTGATGCTGTGGCCAGTGATGAAATTTTGCTTGAAGTGACAAATATGATAGCAATTGGGTGGCCAGAGTATAAATGTAATGTACCTATAACTGTTTTGCCTTATTATCATATTAGAGATGAACTATCTATACAGAATGGACTTGTATTTAAAGGTGATAGAGTTGTGATTCCTGCCAATTTGAGGAAAGAAATTAAACAGGCTATTCACTCTAGTCACATTGGCGTAGAAAGTTGTCTACGAAGGGCTCGTGAGTGTGTATATTGGCCTGGTATGAATGGTGATATTAAAGAACATATTTCTCAATGTGAAATCTGTTGCAAATTTCAAAAATCTCAGCAGAAAGAAACTCTTATGCCACATGAAGTGTCTGATAGGCCATGGGAGAAAGTTGGCACAGATATTTTTGAATTGAGTAACCAGTTTTATCTTGTAACAGTAGACTATTTCAGTAATTTCTGGGAAATTGATAGGTTAGAAGATATAAAAGCATCTACTGTTATACGTAAGCTAAAAGCACATTTTGCAAGGTATTGTATCCTTCCATCTTAGTTAGTGACTGTGGAACTCAATTTACAAGTGATTTATTTCAGAATTTGATAAGAGTGTGGGATATAGAACATTGTACGTCAAGCCCTAAACATCCTCAGTCTAATGGACAGGCAGAATCCGCTGTAAAAACTGCAAAGTCCATACACAGAAAAGCCATAGAAAGCAATAATGACCCTTATTTGGCAATATTAGACTACCGTAATTGTTCGTCTCACAGTGATGAATACAGTCCGGCTCAAAAAAGCCTAGGGAGACGCACACGTACTCTTCTCCCAGTTTCTTCAAAGTTGTTGAAACCATCTGAGATCAATGTAGATAAAATTAAGATTAATAGACATTATAGAAATAGCAGGCCCGCTAAATATTACAATGTGCATGCCAAAGATCTTGATCTTTTACAGGAAGGTGATGTTGTGAGAATAAAACCCACTGTAATGGGAAAGAATGCTTGGGAAAAAGGTATTGTGAAGGAACGTTTAGACGAGCGATCTTATGAAATTTCAACTGATGTTGGTTTATTGAGAAGAAATAGAGTAGACCTTAATAAGTCAAATGAAAGAAATGTTTTGTATCACAGTAGTGAAGATTCTCGTAATGTTGTACAAAGTCAGCAACAGGTTGAAATTCCACAGGATAAACATGTAAACCCAACAAGTGAGAATCTCAGAGTTCAAGAGTCTTTCACTCCTCAAAGGAGAATCACAAGGAGTACAAGGAATATTTTACCCTCTAAATATAATGATTTTGTTGTTTACAAAGAGTGATTTATTTTTCGTTTTCAAGATGATAACTTATTTTTTTCTTCATAAAAAGAGGGATGTTGCAATATTTGATATAATTGTTATTTTGTTAATGAACACATCCATGTTTTGTTTACATTGAAAGTAATAAAGATGCCCACTAGGTGGCCAGACAAGAACTGTTAAAAATGCCCTTTCAGTCTCCTATATTATTGTGCCTCATTCATCTATAAATATCTCCAAATTGAGGGAGCATCAAACATAAACTTATTGAAATTTTATGATGAGGTAACCCAGATCTTAGAGGAAAGAGAGGGCTGGGCAGATTGCATATTCTTAGATTTTCAGAAGGTATTAGATATGAACCCGCATGGAGTAGATAAAACTTACTTAAAAGGAATGGAACAGAGGGTTAGATTAAGACATTCAATGTCTGGATGGAGAAGGGTTAGTAATGGTGTTCCACAGGGTTCACCTTCAGGGCCAATTTTGTTTCTTGTATATGTAAATGACCTACCAGAGTCTGTAAATTCATTCATAAATATGTTTGCAGATGATACAAACATTGTGAAGAAGGTAAGAGACGAGAAGAATGGTAGAGAACTTCAAGACAAACAAACAAACAAACATTTATTTCCATTTTGTACAATGGTTATTCAACATTAATAGTAACTTATAAGTAGACATGTAATTAAACTAACAAATAAGAGGGTTAGACATATAGTTAAATTAAATGTAGCTTTCATAGAAAATAATAATGCTGTAATAAAAATGTTAACAATAATAAGAACATAAGAACATAAGAATAGAGGACACTGCAACATGCCTACTGGCACACACGAGGCAGCTCCATTTTTTAATTGTATTTTCAGCATGTCTAACCTATTCTATTCTACTCTACTTATTTATTTTATTTTTCTGTTTATGATTTTTCTAATAAGCACTAACCTATTCATACCCACCCTACCTCTGTCATATGTCTATCTATTCTACATTTGAAGGTGTCTAAGGTATTGGCATTTACTATCCTACTAGGAAGCTTGTTCCATGCATCAGCTACTCTATTACCAAACCAATTTTTACCAATTTCCCTTCTGAACCTAAATTTATCAAGCTTAAATCCATTATTACGAGTTCTGGTTTGATCATGAATTTTTAAAACTTTATTAATATCTCCCTTGTTAATCCCTTTAAACCATTTATACACTTCAATCATATCCCCCCCTAACTCTTCGCCTCTCTAGAGAATGTAAATTAAGTTTTTTAATCTGTCCTCATATGGTAGATTTCTGATATTGTGTATCATCTTGGTCATTCTTCGCTGCACTCTCTCCAAGGATTCAATTTCCATTCTATAATAGGGTGACCAGAATTGCACAGCATAATCTAAATGGGGCCTAACTAATGCAAGATAGAGCTGCAAAATAACTTTTTCCGTCCTATTGCTAACGCTTCTTGAGATAAATCCTAAAATTCTGTTTGCTTTATTTCTGACTGCTGTGCATTGCTCTCTTGGCTTAAGACTACTACTCACAAGAACTCCCAAATCCCTTTCACACTGAGAACTCATGATTTCATGGTTATTTAGCTTATAACTAGTATTGTCTTTTATAGTACCCATTTTAACTACTTTACATTTTTCAACATTAAATTCCATTTGCCATTTGTCCGACCATTCAGATAATATATTTAGATCTTCCTGTAAAGCATGAATGTCTTCTTTTCCATTTATAGTTCTACCTATTTTAGTGTCGTCTGCGAATTTACTTAGGTTACTACTGATATCCGAATCCAGATCATTTAGATATACGATGAATAATAGGGGACCCAGTACCGAGCCTTGTGGTACCCCGCTAGTAACCGAGCCCCACTCTGATTTCTCTCCATTTATGCAAACCCTCTGTTTTCTGTCTTTTAACCATTGTTTGATCCATCTGAGAACAGCTCCTCCTATACCATGAGCTTCCAGCTTTTTAACTAATCTTTTGTGAGGAACTCTATCAAAAGCTTTGCTAAAATCTAGATATATTGTATCATATTCTTTGCCACAACCTACTGCCTCGTAAACTTCTGAATAAAAAGACAGTAAGTTTGTAAGGCACGAAAAACCCTTAAGAAACCCGTGTTGTGAAAGTTTTATTAGTCTGTGTAATTCTAGATGTGCCCTTATTTTATTTGCAATTATGGATTCTAGAATCTTACCCACTGTTGACGTTAAACTTACCGGCCTATAATTATTCTTTTTAACTCGTTCTCCTTTTTTAAATATTGGTACCACATCTGCCAATTTCCACTCCATGGGTACCGATCCTAATTTTATTGAATTATTAAATAATGCAGTTAGTGGACAACTAAGCTCTTCCTTGCTTTCCTTTAATATTCTAGCATATATTCCATCAGGTCCCGGAGATTTATGAGCCTTTAATTTATCTATTTCTTTTATTACCTCCTCTCTCGTAATATTTATTGAACTAAGTATTTTATCGGGACTGTCTCTGTAAATGGATTCTACTTCCGGAATATTTTCCAAGTTTTCATTGGTAAATACAGATAAGAAATAATCATTTAAACATGTACACATCACTTTATCGTCATCTGTGATATGGCCATTGGCTACTTCAATTGGTCCGACTTTTTCCTTAAATTTTGTTTGATAATGTTGATAAAACCCTTTAGGATTTTCTTTAGCTTCTCCTGCTATTCTAACTTCGTATTTTCTTTTCGACTCTCTAACTATCTTTTTAACTTCCCTGTTTAACTGTATATATTGCTGCTTCACATGCTCTTCACCTCTTTTTAGTTTCCTGTATATTCCTCTTTTAATACCTATAAGATTCTTTATTCTATTGTTCATCCATTTAGGGTCATTTTTTCTTGATCTGCAATGTTTCATGGGAATATAGTCTCTCTGACTATTCTTAAGAGTCATGACAAAATTGTTATATTCCTCATCCAAATTTATATTAACTGACGGACTGCTGTTCTTTCCTGTGAGAGAATTTAATGTATTGATCTTATCTTGTGATAATCCTTGGCATGTGGTACCCAAATTTCGGGGTAATCCGCTACCTGCGACCTGACCTGCTGGATTAACTACCCACATCTGTACCCCAGAAATCCCTTCCCATACCTCATTAGATAATTTAGTTTTTAAGCCCTCAAAATCTCCTGCTCTAAAGTTTGGAACAATATTCTTATTATCCTTTATAGTTTCTTTGAAAATTATATTAAATCTAATGGAATCATGGTCACTGTTGCCCAATTTTTCACCAACTTCTAAATTTGTAACCATATTCTCTCTATTACTAAGAACTAAATCTAGTGTATTCACCCCCCGTGTTGCTTCAAGTACATGCTGAGAAAGGAAATTGTCTTCTACTACTTCCAAAAACTCCTTAGAGCTACTATCACCTGTTATGGTTTCCCAGTTAATATGTCTAAAATTAAAATCGCCTACAATGCAACCTCTATTTGACCTGGTCACTTTAGAAATTTCATCATATATAACTTGCGACTCTATATTGTCTAGATCAGGTGGTCTGTAGACTACTCCTACAACTAGACTTTCTATATTATTTTTAATTTCAACCCATAAGGTTTCTGAATTTAGATTTGTCTTAATTCCAGACTTAATGCAGCTTCTGAGGCTATCTTTAATATACATAATTACCCCTCCCCCTCTTCTATCTGCACTACGATCAGCATTATAAAGTTTATATCCTGTAATTATGTACTCAGATTTAAGGTGTTTGCTTTCTAAATTAATCCAACTTTCACTAATGCATATTATATCCGGTCTCTCACTACATACTATGGCTCTCAGTTCTTCTATCTTGTTACCTAAACTACGGCTATTTGTATAATATACTTTTAAACTTTCTCTAGCTTTACCCTTCTTGTGGCTATTCTTTTTGTTAATATTTGTTCTATGTAACAAATGGTTCTTATCCTTAGACTCCCAGTTATTTGACCCACTATTTACTGAACCCTTACTGACTAATTTCTCTGCACAGGTATTAATCATTTCATTATTTGTGTCTAACAAAACCCCCCTACCTCTCTGTCTATCATACCAGCCAATACCGAGACACCTGAATTAGAAAGATGCACTCTATCCCTTGCATACATATGCTTACGACTAGTGAAGTGATCCCACCCATCTATAAAACCTATATTATTCTCCCGACAGAAGATTTTCATCCTAGCATTTACTCCTATAGCTCGAGACCACCACTCTGAACTTTGGCTAAGACTAGGGAGAATACCACACATCACAGGAACTGCACCCCTTTTCCTGATCTTATCCAGGGCTTGTCTATACAACCTAATCAGCTCTTCACTTCTACCATCCTGCACGTCATTTCCCCCAGCTATCAAACAAACAACATCTTTTTTCTCAATCCAGCTATTTATTAACTCACCCACCTTCTTCATACCTGCTCCAGGGAAAAAAATATTTTCCTCTAACTTTATGCCTGAGTTTCCTGTCTACATATCTGCATAGTGAATCCCCTACAATTACCAAAGAACGAGACTTATCCGGAGGATGGGTTGCTCCGACCTTGGGAGACTTACCTAGGCTCTTGACCTGAGAGCTTTTCCCATTTCCATTTCTATTTCTACGATCGCTAGTACACCTGTCTGACTCTATGGGTCCTGAAGAATTACTGCCGCCACTGTCACCTTCATCTCTAAGTGAACTAAATGAATTGGCAACTTGTAGTCTAAAAGTATCATTTTTCTTAAGAACCATCTTCGTTGAACCCTTATTCACAACTTTCCAGTCGTCTTCTCTATTCAATTGTCCCTTCCTGGTTAACACCTCTACCTTACCTCTCAGATCCCTGTTCTCCTCAGCTAAGGATCTGACCTCCTGCCTGACTGCGGCCAACTCATTTCTTAAATTAAAAATGAGTTTGCTTGCGTCAGACGAGGACAAATCCCCAGCACAGCCACAAACAGCACCAACAACGACACCACCACCAACACCACTACCACTAACACCACCAGCACAAAGAACACCACCACTCTCCATTGTACTAAGTATGGTCAATACTAGAGCTACTGGAAGCACATCCTCACTGGATGAACCCAGGAACTAAAACTGAACCCAGGAACTAAAACTGAACCCAGGAACTAAAACTGTTAATAATAAAGTAGTAAGTATGCCACTAGATACAGGATCGTTATTATCGGCATCATTTCCATATTTGTTTCCTTACAATGAGAATAATTAGTTCTTAATGAGCAGCAACTATTTGTCCAAAAGAAAACTATATAGTTTGCCTTTGAAAGCTGTGAAGGAGGATGCATTTTTAAGATGCTCTGGAATATTATTCCAGAGTGTTGGCCCTTTGATAGTGATCATCTTTGAACCTGCTTCTGTGTTTGTTCTGTGAATAAAGAGCTCACTGCTCTGTCTTGTGTTGGTTCCCTTTACATCCCTGACTCTTTTTAAATCAAATAACCAGCTAGGATAATGATGGTCCAAAATTTTGAATACAAAAACATAAACAGCATAAGCGACCTTATTTTCTGCCCGCAGCCACCCAAGTTTATTGAGAGCTGGTGTGATGTGGTCATATTTTCTTATTCCTCCCAGGGCAACTCGAGCTGCAAAATTAATAAGCTTCTGTATTCTGTTTATCTGAGTCTTAGTGGTAGCTCCCCAAACAGTTGTGCAGTAATTAATGTGACTTAGGGCTAGAGATTCAACAACAGTTATTCGAGTGGTAGTCTCAAAATTGTCTTTTATACGTGATAAGTACATTAATGTTCCTGTAACCTTTTTGCATACTTTATCTATGTGGGAATCAAACAACATGTGGTTATCAAAGTGAATTCCTAGGTTTTTGACTGTTTTGCTAGGTGTGATAATATTGTCGCAAAAATTAATTGTTGTGTTTTCTGGAATTTGTGCTATGTGGAACCTTGAACCAATAAATATGCACTGTGTTTTACTTTCGTTAATTAACAGCCCAATTTCTTGGAAATAGGTTTTAAGTTTTGACAGAGTGTTTTCTGCTCTTAAAGTTAGCTCTGGGAGATTATTAATATCACCACTAAGGAGTAGTTGAGTGTCATCTGCATATTGTACGACTAGACAGTCAGAAATGAAAGAAGATAGATCATTTACGTAAATGGAGAAGAGGATAGGACCAAGTACTGATCCCTGTGGAACACCAAATGATACATTTTTTGGCACAGAGATAATGTTGTTAAGACGTATGGACTGTTTACGATTAGATAGATACTCGCTAAACCAGCTTGGATCAGTATTTAAGTTAATACATTTACTTAAAAGAATTTCATGGTTTACACTGTCGAAGGCTTTTGATAAGTCTAATAATATAAGCAAAGATATTTTTTTCATATCTATATTATTATATATTCTATTCGTAACTTTAAGCAGTGCAGTTTCCGTCGAGAGTTTTGGTCTGAAACCATGTTGGTTAATCGTTAGTAGTCTATTTGATTCTAAATATGACATAAGTTGGCATGCAACAAGTTTTTATAATATTTTAGAGAAAATGGGTAGCAGGGAAATGGGACGATAGTTTGTCACATCTTCTCTGTCCCCCTTTTTATGCAGAGGTATTACCTGTGATATTTTCCAAGAGTCAGGAAACTTTTTAGTAACAATGGAAGTGTTCATAATAGTTAGAATATAGGATGCAATCATGGGTAGAGCATATTTGATGAACTGAAATGGTATACCATCTGAACCATAAGAGCCAGAGCTTCTTTGGCTCTTTATGGTAAGAATTAGGGTAGCACAATCGATAGGATTTATGTTGAAGTACTCTCTTGTGTTTTCATTGGAAGAATTGGTCATATAAGCAATTACTCATATTCACTGAGTTGATGTTTTCTTGAGTTTTTTCATATGTATTTTTGCCAACGTTAGCAAAATAGTTATTAAAGTTATCTGCTTTGTCTTTCAACTCCATAATATTTTCATATCTTTCTGAGGTACTCTTTTCATTTGGTATCATGCTTCTTATCACTTTCCATGTTGCTGCTGTATCATGTCTAGAGTCATTAAATTGTTTTTTGTAAAAGTCTTTTTACTTACACTGATGAGAGATCTGACACGTTTCTTTTCTGTTTTATAACGTTCTCGGAGAGTCATATCATATCTATTCATTTCTAGCTCTTTTTGTATTTGATTTCTGATTTGCATTGCCTCTTTGATGTCATTAGTTAGCCAGGGGGCTGAGGGGCGGGTTATTTTTCTTGTTACAATGGGTGCACAACTATCTAAGCATTCAAGGAAGACTTTTGTTAAAATCTCAACCTGCAAATCGACGTTATCTGTGTATTTAATTCTATTAAGTGCATTTGTGTTGTTGATTAATGTTTCACAAAAGATATCAGGGGAGTAATTTTTTAGACACCGGAATGTCTTGAGGAGAGGCTTCCTTTTCGGCTTGTTTATGTTTAGCATAGCAATGTTCAGCTCGTGGTCTGCAATTGGGCAGGGAAATACGTCCCAATAGGGTATACTTTCCACTTTATTTGTTATTATCAGATCTATAAGAGTCCTAGAATTAGGGGTTATGCGGGTCGGTTTTGTCACTATTTGTGTTAACTTCACAGTGTTGATCACCCTTTTAATTTTGTTATCTGCTGAGAGCAAGTCATCATTAAAATCACCAAGTATGTATATGGGTTTATGACGCACACAGATATTTCTGAATGTTTCTAGCAGATGATTGAATGAACTGGTAGGTGCTTTAGGGTGACGGTAAACACACCCTACAATGAAAGATGGAAGTTGGAAGAAGACCTAAATAGTCAGCATGAATGGTAAGAGAAGTGGCTAATGAAATTCAATGCTTCAAATTTTAAGGTAATGGAAATGGGTACAAAGTGCGAGAAGGTCCAACCTTGGATGATCAATAGCTGGTGCAGAACTTCAAGAGACGGAGAATGAAAGCAATCTATGAGTAAACATATTGGTAGCTTTGTCTCTGGAAATGCACATAAATGGTAGAGTAAGGACAGCATATGTTTTCTTAGCAAATGTAGAGGTAGCCTTCACATACAAGGACAAGGAAATGTTAAGAAATGTTTATTTAACTTATGTGAGGCCATAGTTTGAATGTGCAGCCCATTTTGGAATCCACACTTGAAAAAGCAAATAAACTGGAAAAAGTTCAATGACATGCTGCGAAGCTGATGCAAGAAATAAACAATCTCAGTTATGAGGAGAGGCTGACGAAATTAGACTTACCATCACACTAAGCTTGAAGAATGAGTTAGGATATAGTGATACTTTTTAAACCTTTCACTGCATAATTAAATTTCATGGTCATTCCCATAATGTTACTTAAAATAAAGTTGATATTTTCTGTTTCTGCAATACTTTTTTTTTCAGTATCTACTGTAGGTAAGGTTTTTTATATCTACCGCTAAAATTGTGTGATATTTCTTTGTAAATTGATATTTTATGAAATATGTGAATAAATTATGAATACTGGTGAAAAATTGTGTTGTAAAACGTATGAAAAAAAGGTCGCTAATGAGACAGTTCTGAATGCATTTACACACCAACAAGGCTAGTAGTTGCTTAACCTGATTCAGCCGACTCATAGGCCCTATCAATTTCCATAAGAGATTCTAAGGTTAAGTTCTTCTCTTTTCAAAAAGAGAATCCTAATATTATTTGATATACAGTACACTTTTCTATAACTTGATCCTTCAAATGAGTGTCTAACTCCTTTATGTTTTACTTACAGATGCTGATCAACTATTTTAGCCTAGCTACATAAGCATCCATGACCTTGATATGCTTGTCTATACATATATCTTTCATAAGCTACATTCTTCTTCGGGGTGAAATAATCATTCAGTGGCTTCATCACAGCAGCAAAGGTAGCCTCTTGCACTGCTTGTGAATGAAACACTTCCTTAACACCCATACCTGCTTGGTGAAACAACATGGCTTTCTTCTGTTGGTCGTCTGTTATTCCACTCCCTATAGCGAAGTACTGGGATGTTTCCTTTCAATCAGTCCACCGCTTGGCCAAATTCGTTGTCTTATCCAATGAAAATATAGGAAGAGGGAATTGCTGCTTAGCCTTCGCCATGTCTCAATCGATTACCATGAATCCTCAGGCTATTTCAAACTTTTTACCACGAGGACATTTGCTTACCTTCTCAAGTCAACATTCCCGAACTCAAGAATAATAAGCAGAAGTGGGTCGATACAGTTAAACACGACGGACCTTCACGCTTTATTTACAGGAAGAGATGGGAAAGATCAAAAACTTGTTGGAAGAGGCAAGAAGGTTAAATGAGGAAAGAAATGAAGAAGAGAAGAAAAATTTTCATTTCAGAGTTCTTCCAGACAAAGGGGAGATAAAGAAGGTAATGACAGAAGATCAGGGGATGGGGCCTCATTAAGATTGTTATACACAAATGCTGCTGGATTAGCTGGTAAGGCAGTAGAATTAAAAGATAGGATTCACAACAGTATGGCAGATATAGTAGCAATTACAGAGACTAAGTTGAATGAGGACATAAACAGTGTCACAGTTTTTCCTAAGGGCTTCAGAATATTAAGGGTTGAAAGATCTGAGAGGACTGGTGGAGGGATAGCACTGCTCATAAGTGAAAGGATTCAAGTTGAAGAAATAAACTTGGCTATAGAAAGTGAGTTCAAGGAATTTCTTGTTGCTCGCATAAACACTGGGCCAGAGAGCATAATAATAACTGTTGTATATAACCCACCAAGGAACCAACATAGGCTAGAAGTTTATGAGGAAAGTCATATAGGTACTATTGAAATCATAAACTCAGTTGTTAACATGGCACGGGAGAGAAAATGTAGGATTTTGATTATAGGAGATTTTAATCATAAAGAGTTAGATTGGATAAATCTTGACCCACACAGTGATGAGGGCTCATTCGGGGCAAGATTCCTAGATTGCGTCCAAGGGAATTTCCTACGCCAACATGTAATGGAACCAACGAGGGCCAGGGGTGGGGAGGAGCCATCACTACTTGATCTAGTGTTCACAGATAATGTATTGGATATTGAAAAAATTGAGTATGAACCACCAATTGGAAAGAGTGACCACTGTGTGTTGTTGATGGAGTATATCATTGAAGATATTCTTCCTGAGAGTAGAGGCACTGAGGACATGAGGAGGAACTATCCGAAAGGAGATAACATCAAAATGAATGAGCTTTTTGCAGTTATTGACTGGAGAACCTTATTTTACAACAAATCTGTACAAGAAATGTATGACATCTTTTTGTGAGAAATATGGGAAGATAGGTGTAATTCATGCCAGAGAGAAATGGTTCGATAATGAGTGTAAAAGAGCTAAGGAGTGGAGAGACAAATGCTGGAAAAGGTATAGGAGGAGAAAGAACATAAATGCCTGGCAAACATACAAAAGAGCAAGAAATGACTACCTAAGTAAAAGGAGAGAGGCAGAGAGAGACTATGAGAGGGACATCACCAGGAAGGCTAAAGAAAATCCCAAGCTTTTCCACAGCTTTATCAGAGGAAAACTGAAGGTAAAAGAACAGGTTTTAAGGCTAAAGAGAGCGGATGGAAGCATCACTGAGATGGATGAAGAGATCTGCAAAAAATTGAACAAGGAGTTTCAGTCAGTATTTACAGTAGAAAATACCTCACCCCCTCAGATTGCAGAGATAGAAGCTCAAGGGCCGGTATTAGAGAACATCAACCTTACAGCCACAGAGGTATGCAAAGCGCTGATGGATTTAGATGTTCATAAAGCTACAGGTCTTGATGACATGTCCCCTCATGTACTTAAAAACTGCGCAAACTCAATATCAGTGGCACTAAGTATCATATTTAAAAAGTCACTGGAGTCAGGGGAGATTCCTAGATGCTGGGAACAAGCAAATGTGATACCTATCTTCAAAAAGGAAAGGAGGGATACGGCTCTGAACTATAGACCAGTTTCCTTGACCAGCATAGTTTGCAAAGTTATGGAGAAACTACTAAGGAAACATATCTCTCTTCACTTGGAATCCTTCAACTTTTTGTCAGTGAGGCAACATGGCTTCAGAGAAGGTAGATCAACAGTAACAAACTTATTAGAATTTTATGATGAGGTAAGCCAAATCTTACAGGAAAGAGAGGGCTGGGCAGATTGCATATTCCTAGACTTCCAGAAAACGTTTAACATTGTTCCACATGGAAGACTTATTAGGAAGCTGCAAGCAATGGCTAGAATAGGTGGAAATGTCTTGGAATGGATAAAAACTTACTTAGAAGGAAGGGAACAGAGGGTTAGAGTAAGACACTCAGTGTCTGAATGGAGAAGAGTTAGTAGTGGAGTTCCACAGGGTTCAGTTTTAGGGCCACTTTTGTTCCTTGTATATGTAAATGACCTACCAGAGTCTGTAAATTCATTCATGAATATGTTTGCAGATGATGCAAAGATTGCGAAGAAAGTAAGAAACGAGAACAATGGTAGAGAACTTCAGGAGGATCTAAATAATCTGCATGAGTGGTGAGAAAAGTGGCTAATGAAATTCAATACTTCAAAATGTAAGGTAATGAGAATGGGTACAAGTGGAAGAAGGCCCAAGCTTGACTACTCGGTGGCTGGAGTACAACTTCAAGAGACAGAAAATGAGAGAGATCTAGGAGTAAACATACTGGCAGATTTGTCTCCAGAAATACATATAAATGGCATAGTAAGGGAAGCATATGCATTCTTATCAAATGTAAGGGTAGCCTTCAGGCACATGGACAAGGAAATGTTCAGAAATATTTATGTAACCTATGTGAGGCCAAAACTCGAATATGCAGCCCCCTTTTGGAATCCACACTTGAAAAAGCACATAGCTAAGCTTGAAAAAGTTCAGAGACATGCCACGAAACTGGTGCCAGAAATACGCAATCTCAGTTATGATGAGAGGCTGAGGGAATTAGACTTACCATCACTCGAAGCTAGAAGATTGAGGGGGGATATGGTGACAGTCTTTAAATTCCTTCATGGTTATGATAGAGTGGATAGGGATCGATATTTTGATATGGCTGGCTCTAGAACTAGAGGCCATAGTTTGAAGCTTCGCAAGAAAACTTCTTTGCAGGATGTAAGGAAATACTTTTTCAGTGTAAGAGTAGTTGATAATTGGAATTCGTCAAGCGAGGAGGTAGTTAACGTTATCTCAATCCATAGTTTTAAGGACAGGTATGATAAGTATCACTAAGTATAAAATGGAAGCGACCAGGAGACGGGAAGATACGAGCTTTGGGTTCTTTCCCGTAAATACAATTAGGTAAATAAATACATAAACAATAAGTAATCAAAACATCAACCATAAGCGATATGAAAACAAGAGTATATTAATATAACTTCACTAATACGGTACAACATTTTGATTAAATATACTATTAAAGGATTTAATGCATATTCATAGTAAGAGCAATGGGAACGCATTATTAAAGAGAAGCGCCATTGTAAAGGCATTCCTTCTCAACCTTGGCCTGAACTTGACCAGCAATATAATCTTTCTTTGTAGATATCCACCCATGGAGGTGCACGGGCCATGATGGGCCCTTAACATTATACTGTTGTCTTCCAGTATTGTTTCATAATGTTCGCCATATTTACATTTCTCAACTAGGGATGATATTTTTTAAACGTTTTAGAGAAAAGTAATATATAAACAATTCTAATAAAGCCCCAAAGACTAGTAAAAATAAATCATCTCGTTTCATTTAATAATAGAATATTCTGTTGTAGCAAGTGATTAATGTTATCTCTTTGTTTTGGTCTCTGAAAGTTATGGACTGATGTTTCTAACCTGACAAGATGTTTTGTAGCGTTATTCGTCCTTGTAAGTGTACAGGGAATCTTCATTATAAAAAAAAAAAAAAAAAAAAAATAAAAAAAATAGTTTTGAGGACTATGTAAATTTTAAGTTTGACGTTATTTTTTGTTATAAAAAAGTTCATTCTGGTTTTTATTAAAGTTGTGCAACCTCCGCTACATATCTTCCAACCGAGGGGGGTCTGTTTTTTTTATTTTATTTTATTTTTTTTTTCCCACTCAAAATATATGCAATTATCTCAATTTTTGTAAAGTGTCCGCCTTAGCCGAGTGGTAACGCTCGCGAATTTGATGAGTCAGGTCGTAGGATTAGGCCCGCCAAGATCTGAGGTTAGAAAAGACATTCACTCACGGTAATGGTTGCATTTGCCAAAATCAAAGACCTTCGCAAGTAGCCACCGTCCTTGCCCTTATTAGAAAAGGGAGTCCGTGACTTAAAAACGATCCCATAATCTCATTGTCTGTAACCGATAATATACATAAACTCAATGTAATTATCGAATTGCAACTACCTACTTCTGCTTAAGGGAAAGGGCCCTATGCTCGTAACTCCCCATTTCCTGGTTGGTTCCATATTTATACTCAATAATACTTACCATATTTGTCATTAACACTATAAATTGAGTTAGGATTAACTACCTCCTCGCTTAGTGAATTCCAATCATCAACTATTCTTACACTAAAAAAAAAATACTTCCTTACAGCTTGCAAAAATATTTCTTACAAAGCTTCAAACTATGACCTCTAGCCCTAGAGCTAGCCATATCAAAATATCGATCCCTATCTACTCTGTCAAAACCATGAAAGAATTTAAAAACCGTTACCATATCCTCCCTCATTCTTCTAGCTTCGAGTGATGGTAAGTCTAATTCCCTCAGCCTATTCTCATGACTGATATTGCGTATTTTCGTCAACAGCTTTGTGGCATGTCTTTGAACTTTTCAAGTTTATTTGTATACATTTTCAAGTGCGGAATCCTGTTAGGAAGGACTTAGACATTTGTTCCTTTTATTTGGGTCTACCTTCAATTGCAAGAGTTTTCTATGATTAAGGAATGTATACACACTGATTGGTTTATTTATTTTAATTTGTATTTGCTCACCCAATGATTTAGTGAGCCTTTTAATTATTTCATATATATATTTTGAGCTTAGCAAGAGATTTTTGAGAGTTAATAATAGCAGAGGTATATTTTGAAATACCGTAACTTTAGACTTTAATTTGACTCGCGTTGTTTGTTATGTAAAGAGATAGAGAAGAAAATAAACATGGCGTCCTGTCGTTTGGCTCTGTCATTCCTCCTAATTGGATCTCCTGTCACGATGTTGATGAACCTTCGTTACCATTTTGGAACCAACAAGGGCCAGGGGTGGGGATGAGCCATCACTACTTGATCTAGTGTTCACAGATAATGTGTTGGATATTGAAAAAATTGAGTATGAACCACCAATTGGAAAGAGTGACCACTGTGTGTTGTTGATGGAGTATATCATTGAAGATATTCTTCCTGAGAGTAGAGGTACTGAGGACATGAGGAGGAACTATCGGAAAGGAGATTACATCAAAAAGAATGAGCTTTTTGCAGTTATTGACTGGAGAACCTTATTTTACAACAAATCTGTACAAGAAATGTATGACATCTTTTGTGAGAAATATGGGAAGATAGTAGATTGCTGCATACCTGTCACCAAAGTAGGTGTAATTCATGCCAGAGAGAAATGGTTCGATAATGGGTGTAAAAGAGCTAAGGAGTGGAGAGACAAATGCTGGAAAAGGTATAGGAGGAGAAAAAACATAAATGCCTGGCAAACCTACAAAAGAGCAAGAAATGACTACCTAAGTAAAAGGAGAGAGGCAGAGAGAGACTATGAGAGGGACATCACCAGGAAGGCTAAAGAAAATCCCAAGCTTTTCCACAGCTTTATCAGAGGAAAACTGAATGTAAAAGAACAGGTTTTAAGGCTAAAGAGAGCGGATGGAAGCATCACTGAGATGGATGAAGAGATCTGCAAAAAATTGAACAAGGAGTTTCAGTCAGTATTTACAGTAGAAAATACCCTACCCCCTTAGATTGCAGTGATAGAAGCTCAAGGGCCGGTATTAGAGAACATCAACCTTACAGCCACAGAGGTATGCAAAGCGCTGATGGATTTAGATGTTCATAAAGCTACAGGTCCCGATGACATATCCCCTCATGTGCTTAAAAAATGCGCAAACACAATATCAGTGGCACTAAGTATCATATTTAAGGAGTCACTGGAGTCGGGGGAGATTCCATGATGCTGGAAACAAGCAAATGTGATACCTATCTTCAAAAAGGGAAGGAGGGATACGGCTCTGAACTATAGACCAGTTTCCTTGACCAGCATAGTTTGCAAAGTTATGGAGAAACTACTAAGGAAACATATCTCTCTTCACTTGGAATCCTTCAACTTTTTGTCAGTGAGGCAACATGGCTTCAGAGAAGGTAGATCAACAGTAACAAACTTATTAGAATTTTATGATGAGGTAAGCCAAATCTTACAGGAAAAAGAGGGCTGGGCAGATTGCATATTCCTAGACTTCCAGAAAGCGTTTGACACTGTTCCACATGGGAGACTTATTAGGAAGCTGCAAGCAATGGCTAGAATAGGTGGAAATGTTTTGGAATGGATAAAAACTTACCTAGAAGGAAGGGAACAGAGGGTTAGAGTAAGACACTCAGTGTCTGAATGGAGAAGAGTTAGTAGTGGAGTTCCACAGGGTTCAGTTTTAGGGCCACTTTTGTTCCTTGTATATGTAAATGACCTACCAGAGTCTGTAAATTCATTCATGAATATGTTTGCAGATGATGCAAAGATTGTGAAGAAAGTAAAAAACGAGAACAATGGTAGAGAACTTCAGGAGGATCTAAATAATCTGCATGAGTGGTGAGAAAAGTGGCTAATGAAATTCAATACTTCAAAATGTAAGGTAATGAGAATGGGTACACGTGCAAGAAGGCCCAAGCTTGACTACTCGGTGGCTGGAGTACAACTTCAAGAGACAGAAAATGAGAGAGATCTAGGAGTAAACATACTGGCAGATTTGTCTCCAGAAATACATATAAATGGCATAGTAAGGGAAGCATATGCATTCTTATCAAATGTAAGGGTAGCCTTCAGGCACATGGACAAGGAAATGTTCAGAAATATTTATGTAACCTATGTGAGGCCAAAACTGGAATATGCAGCCCCCTTTTGGAATCCGCACTTGAAAAAGCACATAGCTAAGCTTGAAAAAGTTCAAAGACATGCTACGAAACTGGTGCCAGAAATACGCAATCTCAGTTATGATGAGAGGCTGAGGGAATTAGACTTACCATCACTTGAAGCTAGAAGAGTGAAGGGGGATATGGTGACAGTCTTTAAATTCCTTCATGGTTATGATAGAGTGGATAGGGATCGATATTTTGATATGGCTGGCTCTAGAACTAGAGGTCATAGTTTGAAGCTTCGTAAGAAAACTTCTTCACAGGATGTAAGGAAATACTTTTTCAGTGTAAGAGTAGTTGATAATTAGAATTTGCTAAGCGAGGAGGTAGTTAATGCTATCTCAATCCATAGTTTTAAGGACAGGTATGATAAGTATCACTAAGTCTAAAATGGAACCGATCAGGAGACGGGAAGATACGAGCTTTGGGCTCTTTCCCGTAAACGCAATTAGGTAATCACAATTAGGTAATCACCTGGGAAGTAGAAGCTGTCAAGACTTCCTTGTGAGTTATTGTGGCGGAAATCAGTAAGACTTTCGAGGAGAATGGCTCAGTCAATGGACCCACTTCAGTTGGTGAAGCGGCAGAGGACGTCGGCCAGATGTTGGGTTACTCGGCAGGTTAAGGCATTGAAGGACCTGCTAGAGACGACCAGCATCAGTGAGTTTCAGCTCAAGAGCTCCATAGACGTCTTTAATAGTAGACTAAGCACCTTAGATGAGAAACAGGCTGAACTGGAAGTGCTTATCCAGGAAAAGGAGCTGGAGGATTGTATCGACGAGGCTGACACATTCAGGCGTACTTCCCTTCAAGTTTGGTGCAAGGCTAACGAGACATTAGAAAGTTTAGTCAAGAACAATCAAGGAGACGCATCCAACGCTCATAGTGTTAGTTCTAGTCACAAGTCACCTGAAGTTAAGCTCCCCAAGTTAGAGTTGTCCAAGTTCAAGGGAGACATCACCGAGTGGCAAGCTTTCTGGGACCAGTTTAAGTCGCACATTGATGAGACAGATTTACTTGACGTCAGTAAATTTACTTATTTGTTGTCGTTATTGGAGGGTGAGGCCAAATCAGTTATTCAAGGGCTCTCACTGACGAGTGCAAACTATGTAATTGCTTGTGACCTGCTGAAGGAGAGATACGGTAGGCCAGAGAGAATCATATTTGCTCATGTACAAGCTCTGTTAACTAGTTATGTTCCTGTGAAGGCTAGAGGTCCTAAATATGCAGCACAACTTTGGAGTCTGCGAAATGAGCTACTGAAACACATAAGAAGTTTAGAAGCATTAGGTGTCTCAGGCAAGCAGTGTGAAATCTTCCTAACTCCCATCATGCTTTCCCGTCTCCCTAATGAAATTCGTCTTGAGTGGGCCCGGCTGGGAGCTGGACTCGAAAGCGATCTTGAATGGCTGCTGACTTTCCTCAAACAAGAAATCGAGAGGTTGGAGAGATCTGAGGTGTTCAAGGACATCACAGCTGGGAGGAAGGAAAACCAGAGTTCAACCGAGGAGAGATCAACCTGGCAGACACGACGAGTAAGAGAGAGGGTGACGTCTGCTGCTGCCCTACGCACATCTTCGGAAGGTGAAAGAGTAACAGTACAGTGTAGGTTTTGTAACAAGAAGCATCCTTCTGAGAGATGTTTTGAGACTCAGAAGTGTGACGGTAAGGAGCGTATGGAGAGAATTAAGACAGCTGGGTTGTGTTTCAGATGTTTAGGTAAAGGACACATTGCCAAATGCTGTCAAGCAAAATGTAAAAAATGTAAGGGTAACCATCATATTCTCATTTGTTGTGTTAAGGTGGATAATACTAAGGTTGAACCAGCACCTATAACAGCTCCCCAGGAACAATTTACAGATACAGACACAAGGTTTAGAGATGAAAGTAAAGGTTTGGTTGTCAAATTTGCTGGAGCTTCCTTGTTTAGCCGTACCAGTAGTGGTGAGACATGTACTGTGTTACAGACAGCTACTGTGAGAGTGGTTGGATCAAATGGAGTGGTTCAGAAAGCTAAATTAATGTTTGATTGAGGGTCAGATAGGACCTATGTAGCCAGTAATTTAGTTAAGAAGTGTAAACCCACTTGGAAATCTAGCCAACCCATTTCTTACTCTACATTTTGTGGTGGTAATTCTACCCATGTTAGACAAAGTAATATATTTGAATTGAAAATTTTTGATTGCAATGATGCACCCCTTACTCTGACAGCTGTTGAGGTACCAGTCATAAGTCAACCCATGTTTAGGACTGCTGTACCTAGAAGAATAATGTCTAAACTCCCCTTACCTCTTGCAGATAATAACCAAGATGATTCAAGTATAGATGTAGATATATTAGTGGGTCAAGATGCTTATTGGAGTCTCATAATCTCAAGTGAGTCTGTACAGGTAGAGAATGTAGTAGCTCAGAAGTCTGTGTTTGGGTGGGTGCTATCTGGTGTTTGGCACTCTTCACATCCTTGTCCTAATGTAAAAGTAACTTCACCTCAAATGTTATGCATTTCAAAGGTTTCAGACTATGATGTAAGTAAATTTTGGGACTTAAAATCCATAGGTATCCAGTCCATTGAAGCAGACCCTAAGTTTGAGTCAAATATTGTCATGCAGGAATTTGCCCAGAATGTTTCCTATTTCAAGGGTAGATATGAAGTGTCCCTACCATGGAAAAACGAGTCGATGAAAGATGCTCTTTTGAATAACGAGAAACTTGCAATGAAAAGACTAGATAAGTTACTCTTTAAAAAGTATGAGAAAGACGGTATTATTGAGGAAATTCCTTTGAATGACATTAAGAGTAATAATTCCACATTCTACTTGCCTCATCATCCTGTAGTTAAGGCCAGCAGTATAAGTACTAAAGTTAGACCAGTATTTGATGCATCAGCTAAGGGTTACAATGGAATTTCACTCAATGACTATCTTCTCACAGGGCCTTCCCTCAACCCAGATTTAGTAGAAGTCATGCTTAGATTTAGGAGATGGCCCATTGCTCTCACTGCTGATATAACAAAAGCATTCTTGCAACTAAGTGTTGATCCACCGTTTTTTGTTGAGGAATGAGAATGGGGTCAAGCACATGAGATTTCTGAGGGTTCCCTTTGGAAACACTTCCAGTCCCTTTCTGCTTAATGCCACAATTAAGTACCATTTAGACAAGTATCCTTGCACAGAAGTAATTCAAGAATTAAAGGAAGATATGTATGTGGATAATTGGCTGAGTGTTGCTGATAGTGAGGATGAAGCTACCCATAAGTTTAATGAGGCATGTGAGGTTTTGGCTCAGGCAGGTATGCCTCTCACTAAATGGGTGTCAAACAGTAAAATGATAATCTCTAATTTTCAGGACAAGCTTGACCAATTGCACTATGAAGAAGACACTAAAGTACTGGGATTACTGTGGTGTAGTTCATCTGATGAGTTTTCCTTTGCAGGTTTAGAGTTCAACACCCAAACTGTGTTGAATTATAACAAGAGAAGCATGCTAAGTCTGATTGCCAAAATCTTTGACCCTCTAGGCCTTATTAATCCATCTATTATGTTTGGTAAGATACTTTTCCAAGATATATGGAGGTTGGGATTACAGTGGGATGATGAGTTGCCACCAGAATTATTGCATAAGTTTAAAAACTGGGTTCTGAGTGCTGAGTGTCTAAGGGATTGGAGGATGAAGAGAGCTTACTTTCCACATTTGCTATGGAGTAATCTTACTAATGTAGAGCTTCAGGCCTTTGGTGATGCATCAGGGAAGGGTTATGGTGCCTGCGTATATATCCGTACCTATGTAGCGGATGGTGAATCACCTAAAGTTTCATTAGTAGCCTCTAAGTCTAGAGTGGCACCCATTAAGACCATAACTTTGCCGAGATTAGAGTTGATGGGGGCCCTATTGTGTGCTAGAATAGTAAGTTTTGTGAAGAAATTCCTTCATCTCTATATGGATACCAAACTATTTTGCTGGACAGATTCACAAATACCATTGACATGGATCAAGGGTGACCCTTATAGGTGGAAGACCTTGTGGCAAACAGGGTGACAGAAATTCAAAGTTTAACCCCCCCCCCCAGCTGCTGGAATCATTGTCCTGGTAATGAGAACCCTGCTGATTTGGTCTCCAGAGGTATGATGGGAGATCAAATAGTATCAAATAAGTTGTGGATGAATGGACCATCTTGGCTGTCTGAGCCTATCAGTATGTCTCTAGAATCAGTACCAGTACCTTTTTATATTAATGAGGATGCTAGGGTCACTGAAGATTTAGTTTACACAACAGTCAGTCTAACCTCACCTGTGCTGGAATTTGAGCAGTGGGGCACATTCAGTAAAGCTCAGCGTGTTGTTGCTTGGGTGCTAAGATTCATCCACAATTGCAAATCTCATGATAAGAAAATTGGTCCACACTCCACAACAGAATTGCCAGAGGCTGAATTCAAGATGTTTTATCAGGTACAGAGACAGATGTATCCAAATGAGATTAAGGCATTGCTAAATGACAAGGCTTTTCCTAAAGGATCAAAGTTGAGTACCCTAGACCCTTTTTTTGGATGACAAAGGTTTGTTGAGAATCAAGGGGAGACTTGAGAATGCCAATTTAAGTTTCGAGAGTAGGCACCCAGTAATTATTCCAAAGTGTCACTTAGCAAGGGTGTTGGTCCAGTTTCAACACCATTTTCTTAAGCATGCAGGTATCTCTACAATTGTGTCTACCTTGAGAGAGAATTTTTGGATTATAGGAGTAAGAAGGATAGCCAAGTCAGTTACTAAGGAATGTGTAAAATGCAAAAGACATGATTCTAGAGCGTGCAGTCAGATTGTGGCACCTCTTCCAGAATTCAGAGTAAAAGCTGCACCTCCATTTACAGTGACAGGTGTTGATTTTGCAGGCCCCTTGTGTTGTGCAGATTTCCCTTCTAAGAAGTTTTACATATTACTGTTCACATGTGCAGTAGTAAGGGCCGTGCATTTAGAGCTCACTGACTTAATGAGTGTGGATGACCGCAAGCACGCCATGTGTAGATTTATTGCTAGAAGAGGATCGCCATCAATAATATATTCAGACAATGCCAAAACCTTTGTTGCTTGTGCAGGCCAATTACATGAGGTTTACGGTCACCTGACCCCACAGTGGAAATTTATAGTTCCCCGTTCTCCATGGTGGGGAGGCTGGTGGGAGCGGCTGATAAGATCAGTTAAGTCTGCCATCAGGAAAACATTAGGCATTAAGTGTGTCTCCAGAACTGAACTAGAGACTTTATTGCATGAAATTGAAGTTTGTGTAAATTTCAGACCCCTTACTTATGTTGGTGATGAAATGGACAAGGCTCACCCTTTGTCTCCTTCTCAATTTTTCATTGGTAGAAGTGCTAGCACTCATACTCAGGTAGACCCTAAACCTCCTTGTATGCCTGTCACTTCTCAAGATTTAAAGGAAAGAGAAATTATAAGAAATCAAACCTTAGATAAATTCTGGAGGCTGTGGACTATGGACTATATTACTAATCTGCCTCCTGTGGTTAAAGGATTTACTGCAAAATGTAACATTAAGAAGAGTGATTTAGTTTTAGTAAAAGAAGACAACATTCCAAGATTACAGTGGCCTCTGGGAGTAGTTGTGGATGTCTTCCCTGGTCGGGATGGAGTTATTAGAAGTGTAAATGTGAGAACTTCTAAGGGGATTTTGAAAAGGCCAATTCAAAGACTTCGTGATTTAGAAATATCAAGTGTTGAGTATACCAATGATGCTAAGGTTGATCAGCCTCTTCCTCTTTCTGATACTTCTGTTCAAGCCAGTCCTCCTCCTGACCAGGAAATTGGCCACTCTTACTCTCAGCCTGATGTATCTAATGACATTCATACACGTTCATGTAGACCGATTAAGGCTCCTCAGAAACTTGATTTGTGAGTAATGTACTGTACAGTAGTATGAGTCTGTAAGGTACTGTACAGTATACTTCAGTACAGGTATCTATATATGTTGTATATCTGTTGGAGGGCTAAGTGATGTGAAATTTAATACCAGTACAGTTCTGTATGTTTGTATAGGTTACTGTACTTGATTAATAGGAGTCTGTACTCCTATGATGGGGAGTGTGTTAGGAAGGAAATAGACATTTGTTCCTTTTATTTGGGTATACCTTCAATTGCAAGAGTTTTCTATGATTAAGGAATGTATACACTCTGATTGGTTTATTTATTTTAATTTGCATTTGCTCTCCCAATGATTTAGTGAGCCTTTTGATTATTTCATATATATATTTTGAGTTTAGCAAGAGTTTTTTGAGAGTTAATAATAGCAGAGGTATATTTTGAAATACCGTAACTTTAGACTTTAATTTGACTCGCGTTGTTTGTTATGTAAAGAGATAGAGAAGAAACTAAATATGGTGTCCTGTTGTTTGGCTCTGTCATTCCTCCTACTTGGATCTCCTGTCACGATGTTGATGAACCTTCGTTAACAAATCCAAAAGAGTGCTGCATATTCAAGCTTTGGCCTCACATAAGTCACATAAATATATCTGAACATTTCCTTGTCCATGTGTCTGAAGGTTACCCATACATTCGCTAAGAAAGCATATGCTGTCCTTATTATGCCACTTATATGCACTTTTGGAGATAATTCTGCCAATATGTTTACTCCTAAATCTCTCTCCTCCTTCTCTTGAAGTTCTGCACCTCTTATTGAGCATCCAATTTTGGGCCTTCTCGCACTTTTACCTAATCACATTAACTTACATTTTGAAGTGTTGAATTTTATTTGTCACTTTTCTGACCACTCATTCTTACTATTTAGGTCTTTCAGAAGTTCTCTACCATTGTTCTCGTACTTTTTTCACAATCTTTGTAACATCTGCAAACATATTCAAGAAAGAATCTGCAGACTCTGGTAAGTCATTAACGTATACAAGGAGCAAAGGTGGTCCTAAAAGTGAACCTTCTGGAACCCCACCACAACCCCTTCTCCATTCAGGTGCTGAGTGTCCTACTCTAGCCCTCTGTTCCTTTCCTTCTAAGTAAGTTTTTATCCACTCCAGGACATATCCTCCTAATTTTGCCATTACTTGCAGCTTCTTAATAAATCTCCCGTGTGGGATTGTATCAAATGCCTTCTGAAAATCTAGGAGTATGCAATCTGCCCAGCCCTCTCTTTCCTGTAAGATCCGGCTTACCTCATCATAAAATGTAATAAGTTTGTTACTCTTGCTCTGCCTTCTTTGAAACTGACAAAAAGTTGAAGGATTCCAAGTGTTTTCTTAGTGGTTTCTCTATGACTTATCAAACTATGCTGGTCAAGCAAATAGGCCTGTAGTTTAGAGCGACTTTTCTCTTTCCTTTTTGAAAATAGGTATTACGTTCACTTGTTTCCAACATCTAGGAATATCCCCAGATTCCAGCGACTTTTCAAATATGATGCATAGCGCCACCGATAATGATTTAGTGCATTTCTTAGGCACGTGAGGGGATATATCATCAGGACCTGTAGCTTTATGGGCATTTAACTCCATCAACGCTTTGTATATCTCTGTAGCTGAACAGATGATGTTCTATAATACCGGACCATGCTCTATTATCTCTGCAATCTGAAGGGGTGGGGTATTTTATGCTGTAAATAGTGACTGAATCTCCTTGTACAATTCTTCACAGATCTCTTCATCCGTCTCAGTGATGCTTCCAGCTTCACTCTTTAACTTTAAAACCTGTTCTTTGGCCTTCAGTGTTTCTCTGATAAAGCTTGGAATTCATTCCAAGTTTTGAATGTAAGACCTGACCATCATAACTTAAAACTGATCCTATGTAGGACACTCCAGTTAATGAATAAATGTAAATAGATTAAGAAATACTTTTTTAAAACGATGTCACGTCATATGATCATAATATATTTGACGAATTTTATTAAATATTTTATTCTAGAATTATAACCGTTTGAAAATATTGTTACTAGATTTCTAATGGTTTTTATACTATATCGCTTTTGACGTGTGTACTACTACTACTACTACTATTACTA